>CM059801.1:41047500-41062500 GCA_030435695.1 Brachymystax lenok tsinlingensis
GATCCAACTTTGATGTAATGTCCTTAAAACAAGTCAAAATGAGGCTCAGTAGTGTGTGTGGCCTCCACGTGCCTGAATGACCTCCCTACAACGCCTGGGCATGCTCCTGATGAGGTGGCGGATGGTCTCCTGAGGGTTCTCCTCCCAGACCTGGACTAAAGCATCCGCCAACTCCTGGACAGTCTGTGGTGCAACGTGGCGTTGGTGGATGGAGCGAGACATGATGTCCCAGATGTGCTCAATTGGATTCAGGTCTGGGAGCAGGCGGGCCAGTCCTTAGCATCAATGCCTTCCTCTTGCAGGAACTGCTGACACTCCAGCCACATGAGGTCTAGCATTGTCTTGCATTAGGAGGAACCCAGGGCCAACCGCACCAGCATATGGTCTCACAAGGGGTCTGAGGATCTCATCTCGGTACCTAATGGCAGTCAGGCTACCTCTGGCGAGCACATGGAGGGCTGTGCGGCCCCCCAAAGAAATGCCACCCCACACCATGACTGACCCACCGCCAAACCGGTCATGCTGGAGGATGTTGCAGGCAGCAGAACGTTCTCCACGGCGTCTCCAGACTCTGTCACGTCTGTCACGTGCTCAGTGTGAACCTGCTTTCATCTGTGAAGAGCACAGGGCGCCAGTGGCGAATTTGCCAATCTTGGTGTTCTCTGGCAAATGCCAAACGTCCTGCACGGTGTTGGGCTGTAAGCACAACCCCCACCTGTGGACGTTGGGCCCTCATACCACCCTCATGGAGTCTGTTTCTGACCGTTTGAGCAGACACATGCACATTTGTGGCCTGCTGGAGGTCATTTTGCAGGACTCTGGCAGTGCTCCTCCTTGCACAAAGGCGGAGGTAGTGGTCCTGCTGCTGGGTTGTTGCCCTCACGGCCTCCTCCACGTCTCCTGATGTACTGGCCTGTCTCCTGGTAGCGCCTCCATGCTCTGGACACTACGCTGACAGACACAGCAAACCTTCTTGCCACAGCTCGCATTGATGTGCCATCCTGGATGAGCTGCACTACCTGAGCCACTTGTGTGGGTTGTAGACTCCGTCTCATGCTACCACTAGAGTGAAAGCACCGCCAGCATTCAAAAGTGACCAAAACATCAGCCAGGAAGCATAGGAACTGAGAAGTGGTCTGTGGTCACCACCTTCAGAACCACTCCTTTATTGGGGTGTCTTGCTAATTGCCTATAATTTCCACCTGTTGTCTATTCCATTTGCACAACAGCATGTGAAATGTATTGTCAATCAGTGTTGCTTCCTAAGTGGACAGTTTGATTTGACAGAAGTGTGATTGACTTGGAGTTACATTGTGTTGTTTAAGTGTTCCCTTTATTTTTTTGAGCCGTGTATATTCCCAGTCCTTTAGTCATTCTAAACTTCAAATCCCCTGTTCATGCTCTGGGACCTGTGAGGGTGGGACTGCACGAGTCAGTAATGCATGTCGTCTTTTAATCCCAGAAACAGCTCAGCTGACTTTTTTTCTCCACCTTGAGCATTGTTATGAAAGCAACAAAGTCCACGTTCTTCACTTGAAGCATGTCTGGATCCCGCTGGAGACACGCAGGCCTCGGTGCATGTTTGGATCCCCCTGGCGACACGCATGCCTCGGTGCATGTCTGGATCCCGCTGGAGACACGCAGGCCTCGCTGCATGTCTGGATCCCGCTGGAGACACGCAGGCCTCGGTGCATGTCTGGATGGACCTAGGAACAGGACCTACATCTATTCTATAAGAGGAACAGGAGCTACATCTATTCTATAAGAGGAACAGGAGCTACATCTAATCTATAAGAGGAACAGGACCTACATCTATTCTATAAGAGGAACTGGACCTACATCTATTCTATAAGAGGACCTACATCTATTCTATAAGAGGAACTGGACCTAAATCTATTCTATAAGAGGAACAGGACCTAAATCTACTCTATAAGAGGAACTGGAGCTACATCTATTCTATAAGAGGAACAGGACCTACATCTATTCTAGAAGAGGAACAGGACCTACATCTATTCTATAAGAGGACCTACATCTATTCTATAAGAGGAACAGGACCTACATCTATTCTATAAGAGGAACAGGACTTACATCTATTCTATAAGAGGAACTGGACCTACATCTATAAGAGGAACTGGACCTACATCTATAAGAGGAACAGGACCTACATCTATTCTATAAGAGGAACAGGACCTACATCTATTCTATAAGAGGAACTGGACCTACATCTATTCTATAAGAGGAACTGGACCTACATCTATTCTATAAGAGGAACTGGACCTACATCTATTCTATAAGAGGAACAGGAGCTACATCTATTCTATAAGAGGAACAGGACCTACATCTATTCTATAAGAGGAACAGGACCTAAATCTATTCTATAAGAGGAACAGGACCTACATCTATTCTATAAGAGGAACAGGACCTACATCTATTCTATAAGAGGAACTGGAGCTACATCTATTCTATAAGAGGAACTGGAGCTACATCTATTCTATAAGAGGAACAGGACCTAAATCTATTCTATAAGAGGAACAGGACCTACATCTATTCTATAAGAGGAACAGGACCTACATCTATTCTATAAGAGGAACTGGACCTACATCTATTCTATAAGAGGAACTGGAGCTACATCTATTCTATAAGAGGAACAGGAGCAGAATACATTTTAACCAGGTTTCTATTCCCTATACTTCACAATCAACCTTAGTTACCATGATCAGATCTTTATTAAGTAGGCCTATAACAAACAAACAAAAACTCAAATGATTTTATTTTACAACATAGAAAATATAGATGAATCCATTTGATCTATTTCCTATACATAAACAATTCCTATAATGAATGGCCAGTAGTAACAGGCCGTTGTGCATGCCACCCGCCACAAGGAGGATTCAGGAGACAGCAAAGGGCCGATGGACAGGTCTGTCCTATTTGACTCTAGGCCCAGTCCCACAATGGACCCTACGCCCTAGTACAGATGTGAGGTGGACTTGTCAGATGCAATCAATATGGAAATGGCTCCAACTTGCCCTTTGATAGGCTAAGTAGAAGTTTCACCGTATTGCTTATACCAATCAAATTGTCTCAGATCTCCACCAGTGCATATGGCGAGTAGGGTCCATTTGGGACTGGGCCTAGAAGAGAGAAGGCACCAGTGAAGTGAAGTCTCATAGGCTGTGTTTACACAGGCAGCCCAAATCGGATCTTCTTTTGACCAATCAGAGCAGCTCTGAAAAATATCTTATGTGAAAAATATACGAATTGGGCTGCCTGTGTAAACGCAGCCTTAGTCAGCATGGGGGCCAGAGTGGAAGAGATGGAGCATCCAGCAGTATGAAGCTGGGGTGTATTCACTAGGAACCAAATCTACCTACATTTGTCTAATAGTAACTTATTTTCATTGGGAAACGTCTTCCTACAGTTGGCACTAATGAATACACCCCAGATCTGTCAGAGAGAGCCTTCAAGCTCCCATATCGTCGACCACAGCATACCACTCAATCACTTGTCTTTTTGTTCCTGTGCTCCAGTCTTGTCCTCTAGTCCACTCTGGGCTCTCAGGGCCTGGCTGCTGGCTGAGATGAAGCTGATCCAGTGCTGCAGATCCTCAGGGTAGTCGGGACATTCCACCTGAACACACACAGTGAAGAGGACTGAGTGATATCCCATGCATCAAAAGGCCCACACACACTTTATATTGAAAGAGTGACTGAATGGGAAAACCTCTCTGGTTGAAAACAGCCCCTGTGGCATCGATACGAGTCAGAAACATTTATTCTAGTGTCAAAATGGACTACGAAGTGTAAATAGGATAATTTTGGTCATAAAGTCATTTGCGAGACAGAGGAATGAAGGGTAGACTACGTAAAGGTTTCCTTGGGTTGAGTTTGTTTCAGTCCTGCCCACATGCTCAAAGCTGGCAGCACCAAAGTTATCATCCATTTGGAGCGTAGCTGCAGGCAACCCGATCACATACACAACGTGTGGGTACGGAATGCACACTGACCGTAGTATTTTGGTTTGATTTTGGATATACCCATCAGTAAATTACATAATGTACAATATGTTAAAATTCAATGACTTAAAAACCTGACACTAACTATGAATTGTAGAAATTCATATACAAATATTGAAAGCATTTAATGAGAAAACTAAAAGGTGTGCAACATGAAAATAGTGTCCCATTTACATTTGTGGAATGGGACACTATTGACGGTCCCTAACTAGCCCCAGAGATAGGCTATCCAAGTCAAACCGGATTAAGCTAATTGGCGAAAGAAGTTGGCAAGCTTGCTAGAAAGTTCTCAGCTACTTCCAGACTAGACCTGGTGAGACGGTTTAAAGTTCTCAGCTACTTCCAGACTAGACCGGGTGAGACAGTTTAAAGTTCTCAGCTACTTCCAGACTAGACCTGGTGAGAGGGTTTAAAGTTCTCAGCTACTTCCAGACTAGACCTGGTGAGAGGGTTTAAAGTTCTCAGCTACTTCCAGACTAGACCTGGTGAGACGGTTTAAAGTTCTCATCTACTTCCAGACTAGACCTGGTGAGACGGTTTAAAGTTCTCAGCTACTTCTAGACTAGACCTGGTGAGACGGTTTAAAGTTCTCAGCTACTTCCAGACTAGACCTGGTGAGACGGTTTAAAGTTCTCAGCTACTTCCAGACTAGACCTGGTGAGACGGTTTAAAGTTCTAGGCTACTTCCAGACTAGACCTGGTGAGACGGTGTAAAGTTCTCGGCTACTTCCAGACTAGACCTGGTGAGACGGTTTAAAGTTCTCAGCTACTTCCAGACTAGACCTGGTGAGACGGTTTAAAGTTCTAGGCTACTTCCAGACTAGACCTGGTGAGACGGTTTAAAGTTCTCGGCTACTTCCAGATTAGACCTGGTGAGACGGTTTAAAGTTCTCGGCTACTTCCAGATTAGACCTGGTGAGGCGGGTTAAAGTTCTCAGCTACTTCCAGACTAGACCTGGTGAGACGGTTTAAAGTTCTAGGCTACTTCCAGACTAGACCTGGTGAGACGGTTTAAAGTTCTCGGCTACTTCCAGATTAGACCTGGTGAGACGGGTTAAAGTTCTCAGCTACTTCCAGACTAGACCTGGTGAGACGGTTTAAAGTTCTAGGCTACTTCCAGACTAGACCTGGTGAGACGGTTTAAAGTTCTCGGCTACTTCCAGACTAGACCTGGTGAGACGGTTTAAAGTTCTCGGCTACTTCCAGACTAGACCTGGTGAGACGGTTTAAAGTTCTCGGCTACTTCCAGACTAGACCTGGTGAGACGGTTTAAAGTTCTCAGCTACTTCCAGACTAGACCTGGTGAGACGGTGTAAAGTTCTCGGCTACTTCCAGACTAGACCTGGTGAGACGGTTTAACGTTCTCTATAAGGCTGAGTGCCTGTAACTGTAGTGTTTTGGCAGTCCAAACTCTTCCCACGTTCAAACACACAGCAAAGCCACGCCTCCAAGTCCTCATTTCCTTATGAGGTCTAAAACCTCAAAATCAGCCCTCGTTTAAAATGTTATTCAGTTGTATCTCACTGAGGATCTGAACTTCTACATCAGTCTCTCGCCCTCCCATCATCTTCCTCCCTTCCACCTCCTCCTCCTCCTCCTCCTCCTCCCCTTCCATCTCCTCCTCCCCTTCCACCACCTCCTCCTCCTCCTCCCCCTCCTCCCCTTCCTCCTCCTCCTCCCCTTCCACCTCCTCCTCCTCCTCCTCCCCTTCCACCTCCTCCTCCCCTTCCACCTCCCCCTTTCCACCTCCTCCTCCCCTTCCACCTCCTCCTCCTCCTCCCCTTCCACCTCCTCCTCCTCCTCCTCCCCCCCTTTCCACCTCCTCCTCCTCCTCCCCCTTTCCACCTCCTCCTCCTCCTCCCCTTCCACCTCCTCCTCCTCTTCCACCTCCTCCTCCTCCTCCTCCTCCTCCTCCTCCCCTTCCTCCTCCTCCTCCCCTTCCTCCCCCTCCTCCTCCTCTTCCACCTCCTCCCCTTCCACCTCCTCCTCCTCCCCTTCCACCTCCTCCCCTTCCTCCTCCTCCTTCCTCCTCCTCCTCCTCCTCCTCAATCCCTTCCACCTCCTCCTCTTACTTTTCTCTTGCAGAGGAACTGTAGTATCTTGTCAGGGCTGCTGCGCATTACGTTCTGTTTACACAACATGACAGCTGCCACCAGACCGTCCCTGGAAAAGAATGATAGACTGATTAATATGGGATTAATAGACATGAAGCCAAAACAGGCTGTAACGGGGTTAACAGACATGAAGCCAAAACAGGCTGTAACGGGGTTAACAGACATGAAGCCAAAACAGGCTGTAACGGGGTTAATAGACATGAAGCCAAAACAGGCTGTAACGGGGTTAACAGACATGAAGCCAAAACAGGCTGTAACGGGGTTAACAGACATGAAGCCAAAACAGGCTGTAACGGGGTTAATAGACATTAAGCCAAAACAGGCTGTGAAGTATGGTTGTCTCCATGTCATACACGGTTCCATTGAAATCCAAAAGGCATTATACTAGCAGACACACACCTGCAGGAGACGAAACGCTGCTCAAGGTAAAAGGCCTTCTCGTCCCAGACCACAATTCTGGTGCGCAGCTCAAATGCTTCCCCCAGGCACAGGGCCCGGCGCAGGCGGATAGTAGTGGCCCCTACCACCATGGTGGCCCTCAGGGCTCTGCAGGCTTTAAACACCCCGTTACGACTGTACAGGGAGAACCTGAGAGAGGACAACATCACCATCATACACCCTGTAGATGGAGAACCTGGGGAAGTATAGGACGTTACACACACAATCCTCCAAGGGTTAGAATCCTCTAGGGGTTAGGAGCACCTGGGGTAAAGGAATCCTCTAGGGGTTAGGAGCACCTGAGGTAAAGGAATCCTCTAGGGGTTAGGAGCTACTGGGGTAAAGGAATCCTCTAGGGGTTAGGAGCTACTGGGGTAAAGGAATCCTCTAGGGGTTAGGAGCTACTGGGGTAAAGGAATCCTCTAGGGGTTAGGAGCTACTGAGGTAAAGGAATCCTCTAGGGGTTAGGAATCCTCTAGGGGTTAGGAGCTACTGGGGTAAAGGAATCCTCTAGGGATTAGGAGCTACTGAGGTAAAGGAATCCTCTAGGGGTTAGGAGCTACTGGGGTAAAGGAATCCTCTAGGGGTTAGGAGCTACTGAGGAGAGTCCTCTAGGGTTAGGAGCTACTGAGGTAAAGGAATCCTCTAGGGGTTAGGAATCCTCTAGGGGTTAGGAGCTACTGAGGTAAAGGAATCCTCTAGGGGTTAGGAATCCTCTAGGGGTTAGGAGCTACTGAGGTAAAGGAATCCTCTAGGGGTTAGGAGCTACTGAGGTAAAGGAATCCTCTAGGGGTTAGGAATCCTCTAGGGGTTAGGAGCTACTGAGGTAATGGAATCCTCTAGGGGTTAGGAATCCTCTAGGGGTTAGGAGCTACTGAGGTAAATGGAATCCTCTAGGGGTTAGGAGCTACTGGGGTAAAGGAATCCTCTAGGGGTTAGGAGCTACTGGGGTAAAGGAATCCTCTAGGGGTTAGGAATCTTCTAGGGGTTAGGAATCCTCTAGGTGTTAGGGGCTACTGAGGTAAAGAAATCCTCTAGGGGTTAGGAATCCTCTAGGGGTTAGGAGCTACTGAGGTAAAGGAATCCTCTAGGAGTTAGGAGCTACTGAGGTAAAGGAATCCTCTAGAAATTAGGAGCTACTGGGGTAGGAATCCTCTAGGGTTAGGAATCCTCTAGGGGTTAGGAGCTACTGAGGTAAAGGAATCCTCTAGGGGTTAGGAGCTACTGAGGTAAAGGAATCCTCTAGGGGTTAGGAGCTACTGGGGTAAAGGAATCCTCTAGGGGTTAGGAGCTACTGGGGTAAAGGAATCCTCTAGGGATTAGGAGCTACTGGGGTAAAGGAATCCTCTAGGGGTTAGGAGCTACTGGGGTAAAGGAATCCTCTAGGGGTTAGGAATTAGGAGCTACTGGGGTAAAGGAATCCTCTAGGAATTAGGAGCTACTGAGGTAAAGGAATCCTCTAGAAATTAGGAGCTACTGGGGTAAAGGAATCCTCTAGGGGTTAGGAGCTACTGAGGTAAAGGAATCCTCTAGGGTTAGGAGCTACTGGGGTAAAGGAATCCTCTAGAAATTAGGAGCTACTGGGGTAAAGGAATCCTCTAGGGATTAGGAGCTACTGGGGTAAAGGAATCCTCTAGGGGTTAGGAGCTACTGGGGTAAAGGAATATGTTAAAACTAACAGAGAACTCAGCATCCTGGGACCCATCTAACCTGGCGAAGTCACACTCCCGGAGGTATCTGGCATTGTTCATGTGTCCCAGGTCAATATCGTGAAGCAAGACGCGTCCCGGCACACTCTGTTCCCCCAGGACGTCCCACACCGGCTTCTGGAACCAGGCCCTGCCCACCGTCACCGCCGCACGCACAAAGTACCACACATCCAGACTGGAGAACAGCAGCAGCAACAGCCCTAACACCCACAGTAACATCTCCCTGGAGAGGGGGGTAGTGTTACACTACAGCAATATGAGAGAGAGAGAGAGAGAGAGAGAGAGAGAGAGAGGGGGGTAGTGTTACACTACAGCAATATGGAGAGAGAGAGAGAGAGAGAGAGAGAGAGAGAGAGAGAGAGAGAGAGAGGGGGTAGTGTTACACTACAGCAATATGGAGAGAGAGAGAGAGAGAGAGAGAGAGAGAGAGGGGGGTAGTGTTACACTACAGCAATATGGAGAGAGAGAGAGAGAGAGAGAGAGAGAGAGAGAGAGAGAGAGAGAGGGGGGTAGTGTTACACTACAGCAATATGGAGAGAGAGAGAGAGAGAGAGAGGCAGAGAGAGAGAGAGAGAGAGAGAGAGAGGGGGTAGTGTTACACTACAGCAATATGGAGAGAGAGAGAGAGGCAGAGAGAGAGAGAGAGGGGGGTAGTGTTACACTACAGCAATATGGAGAGAGAGAGAGAGAGGGGGGGGTAGTGTTACACTACAGCAATATGGAGAGAGAGAGAGAGGGGGGGTAGTGTTACACTACAGCAATATGGAGAGAGAGAGAGAGAGAGAGAGAGAGAGAGAGAGAGAGAGAGAGAGAGAGAGAGAGAGAGAGAGAGAGAGAGAGAGAGAGAGAGAGAGAGAGAGAGAGAGACAGAGAGAGAGAGAGAGAGAGAGAGAGAGAGAGAGAGAGAGAGAGGGGGGTAGTGTTACACTACAGCAATATGGAGAGAGAGAGAGAGAGAGAGAGAGAGAGAGAGAGAGAGAGAGAGAGAGAGAGGGGGGTAGTGTTACACTACAGCAATATAGAGAGAGAGAGAGAGAGAGAGGCAGAGAGAGAGATGAATAGTTTCAGCAGGGTCACCAGGGTGTAGCCTACTACACAGGCCTGGCTGCCTTCACTACACGGGCACATCAGGTATGTGGGAATTGAAATAAATAAGAACAGGTTCAGCTTGAAAGGTGGTTTGGAAAAACCTGGTAGGTGAGAATGATTCATGGACGTGGTTAGCTGTACACCTATCGCCCCACAAGACGGGATACTGGGCACATACTGTGTCGAGGTCTAGGAAAATGGGCTAACGCAGCTGTAGCTAAAGATATACTAAAATATCCCCGTATAGCCTCTTACTGACAGCATATACATTCAGCAAAGATATACTAAAATATCCCTGTATAGTCTGTTACTGACAGCATATACATTCTGCAAATCATTTCTCCTAGTTCAGATTAGCTCTGAAGAACCCAAGTGGGGTGTACTCAGTTTACGGCCGTCCCACCTCGAGTTCTCAGCTGATGGTACTGATCACAGCTGGCTCACTTGAAGTGGTGTAAAGTACTTCAGTAAAAATACTTGAAAGTACTACTTAAGTCGTTTTTTTTGGGGGTGCTCTGCACACAATGCATTTTGGGATGCACCCCTGTCAACGTAATGCATTTTGGGATGCACCCCTGTAAACGTCATTAACCTAATGACGCTCGAATGGAGAAGGACCGTCTCATTTCAAGCAAGCACATTTCCATCGATGTTCATGCTCTTCACCGACTCTCCTAGATGAACTTTGACCTTTTTTCCCAAAAGGAGGACGAGAGAGTACGCAGGAGGTAAGCAAACCGAGTTGATAAAAGGCCCGTCTTCTTCAGTTCGGCCATCAAAGAACAGAAAGTTACCAAACCACAGAAGAAGATTCAAAATGTGGTTTTAGCCAATGGGTTCTACGGGATAGCTAGCAACGTTTTACCAATTCCTATAAGTGAGTATACTATTTTAATAGTATGTTAAAGGGATACGTCGGGAGTTTGGCCATGAGGCCCTTTATCAACTGGCCCAGAGTCAGATGAACTTGTGGATACCATTTTTATGTCTCTGTGTATGAAGGAAGTTAAGAGGAAGTTTCGCGAGCCATAGTATCCGAGTTCATCTGACTCTGGGTCAGTAGATAAAGGGCCTCATTGCCAAAATCCCAAAATATCCCTTTAATAGATCATGCACATTAGCTGTTAAGCCAATTATACTTCATAACTTTTGCTTCCTTTTTAGTTTGTTGTAATGGCAATGAATTTTTTTAATTTTTATTATAATTATTAGGTTGAGGTCACTAGCTACAGTATAGCTTAGCTTTTAGTAAGCTAGCTTGACTTGCTAGAAAGTTATAGAAACAAGTTGAGGGAAAAGTAACTAAACATATTTATTATCACCTGAAACAATATGTTTTTCATGTCTTGAATTAAAAAAGGTTATATATTTTACAATCTCCCAAAATAAAAAATGTTATCTCTGACGGAAAACAGCTTTGTCAATGGACTAGTATACACCAAGCCCTTGATCATGGCTCTCAATTCCATTATATTACACAAGTCACTGGACGAAGGAGTCTTCTGTACGGGGGAGGTTTGTTAAGAGCCGTCAAGCTTGGTCTGAATAGTAACACGCATCACTTGGGGTACGGTTTTAAAATCATAAGGAACTCATCTTTCATTTAAAAAAAATTATAAGATATATTTATATATAAAACAAGGTTAAATTGATACACAGCTTTATATGGTTAGGGTTAGTGTTCCAACACGGCCATATCTCCATATATGAGTGTGTTTATGGAAGAGTGGAGTACCGGGGTTAACTAGTTATCTGCGTCTCCTAACAGCTGTGTGTAAAACAGAACAATTCAGTTGGCTCCAACGGTGATAAAACCGGTAAAAGTCTATTTTGCATTTGTGAAATGATTTTTTGATGTGATCAGAAAGTAGAGGGATTTTTGCTTCCGGAACCGTACCGCAATTGAGAATCGATTCATGTTTAGGATGGAGTATCTGTCTGTTTTGGCTTCCAGAGCCACTTCGCCTTTAAAACAGAACATGTAGCTAGCTACGGTCCTTGGGCTATAAGGAGTAACGTTAAGGTCCCGGAGTCCATTATTGGGCTAACCTAAAACAGGGATTTTCAACTGATTTAGCCTCGCACCCAAATTGAACCAGATTGTCTGTCGCGATCCATTTTTCTAAATGCAATCTGGAAAGCTAGATTGATAGTAAATGTACCAATTACATGCCAAGGGAACAACAATCCCACCTTTTATATTGCCAATAATTCAGTTTAGCCCATATACTTGAATGTTAAGCTCACTGGTTTGAGACCACAAATATCTACCAAATCCACTAAATAGTACTGCTGAAAATACTGATTGAGGAAATGTTTAATTAAAAGGTTAAATTTAAAAAATAGTTTCATGATCATTTCTACACTCTTTCTAGCTGGGGTTTAGTCATTCACACACACACACACACACACACACACACACACACACACACACACACACACACACACACACACACACACACACACACACACACACACACACACACACACACACACACGTCAAGGCTTTATAAATCCTTCTATAACCGGTCTCCTGTCCTTCATCTACACTGATTTGAAGTGGATTTAACAGGTGACATCAATAAGGGATCTTAGCTTTCGCCTGGTCAGTCTATGTCATGGAAGGAGCAGCTGTTCCTAATGTTTAGTACACTCAGTTTCTATTTTAAATGGGGGAAATGTAGACTAGCTTCATAAACACAGTAGATGTTAGTATTAAAAACATCTGAACTAAGATATTAACACATTTCTAAGCAAACTTTGAAATGACATGAACTCACAGTGGAAAGCGGAGACCAGAGTTCAAGTTTAAGTTGTAACAAACTTACATGACTTGTTTTGATCAGAAACTTTGCTGGCCCAAATCAGCACTCCACGGTCAACGTCTTAAGTCTGAAGCGCAGTTCTGCTGCTCTACAATGTCGGGATAAACGACAGAAAGAGACGATATTTCATCAAACACCTCGGTGCAGCTGTCACTCTCCCTCGACCAAGCAGCCAGTCTCGTGTGGAATTCACAACTTCCCAAGTGGAGTAAAAACCTACTGTAAGTTTTAAAGTAGTGTTGAATCGTTTGATACCGGAGCTCCGAGGTATGCATGGGAATCACAGTGTTCTTCTTCGGTGTGGGATCATCGGCGGTTATGGTGCATGACCGCCGCCTACAGTACTGGAGAGTGGGCCAGAGACCGGGAGAAACTAAACGCTACCTGCCAGCCCTGTTGCTCTTAAAACAGATCACAAATTATCTGCGACTATATCTAATGACGTTCTACTCAATATACTCTTTAAAAACGGACTAAAACTCATTTCCTGTACCCCCCTTCCAAAAGGCTGCAGTGCGCACCCGTTACGGCGTGTTGCCACGTCGTCTATACCGTGTCTGTTGTAAATGATGTTGACCAGCAGGTGCCGATGCTGTACACTGTGTAGATCAACGCCGGAGTAGTCAACCTATTCTCGACCCCGTTGGCTGGAAATGCTCGATGTTTCAGTGGTCTTATGCTGTCTCCACATTCAGATCTCTTCAGTCCAGTCCTGGTTCTTGTTTCCATCAGCGTCTCGTCAGCAACACCGCTGTGAAGCGCTGCGAACCGAAATACATGATTCGCCCAGGGAAGCTCCTTGAGCCATCAAGACACAGGCCTAAGGCACTGCATCTCAGTGCTAGAGGCGTCATTACAGACCCTGGTTCGATTCCAGGCTGTATCACAACCGGCTGTGATTGGGAGTCCCACAGGGCGGCGCACAATTGGCCCAGCGTCGCCCGTCACTGTAAATAAGAAGTTGTTCTTAACTTGCCTAGTTGAATAAAGATAAATACAAAGAACTGATGCGCACCGGAAAACCTGCGCTTTAGCGCGCATTAGAGAAATTCGTCGGAGGGGGTTTAGACTTGACTCATCCCCATATTGTTTTTATTTACTTTCTGCTCTTTTGCACCCCAGTTCTTCTACTGCACATCATCATCTGCTCATCTATCACTCCAGTGTTAATCTGCTAAATTGTAATTACTTCGCTACTATGGCCTATTTATTGCCTTACCTCCTCACCACACATTATATATAGACTTTGTTTTTTCCTACTGTATTATTGACTGTATGTTTGTCTTACTCCAATGTGTAACTCTGTGTTGTTGTTTGTGTTGAACTGCTTTGCTTTATCTTGGCCAGGTCGCAGTTGTAAATGAGAACTTGTTCTCAACTGGCCTACCTGGTTAAATAAAGGTGAAATAAAATAAGAAAAATAAGTGCATTGTAATGTCGGCGTTGCTTGTAGAAAACTTTATCAGGCGAGGGGTTTTACGCATGCTCAGTTCTCGAGTGGTGCAGCAGTGAACATTTCAAATGGAAGTTATGGAATTCCTCCTCGTGCTTCTGTTATGGGGAAAAGTTCACAATGAAACTGACATTAAATGTGCAGAATGGTAGCCTGTTAATTTCCATGCCTATGCAGGCTACTGTAGCTTACCATTTGATACAATGAATATGTTGAAATGATGATATCGCTGGAGTCATTGCAAATCAATTTGTGCCACTTGTGTGTAGCCTACCTGGAGCTGGTAAACGGATTTAACAAATAGCCTATAACTTCAGTTTATTGTCGTTGTAGCCTTGGTGTTTTAATGCAATTATTAATGGCCATTTTTGATTAATTAAATTGGAAATTATCAATTGTGTTCACTGCCACAGTTCTATCACAACTGCCGATCAGCTGTTAGAAAGGGAACGGGATACCTTGTCAGAGACTGCATTAGATTAAAGGTAACAGTCAGTCAGATTAGGCTACAGGTAATCAGCTGTTAGATTGCATTAGATCAGTGGTTCCCAAACTTTTTATAGTCCTGTACCCCTTCAAACATTCAATCTCCAGCTGCGTACCCCGTCTAGCACCAGGGTCAGTACACTTTCAAATGTTGTTTTTTGCCATCATTGTAAGCCTGCCACACACACACACTATACGATACATTTATTACACATAAGAATGAGTGTGAGTTGTAGTCACAACCGCCTCGTGGGAAGTGACAAAGAGCTCTTAAAGGACCAGGGCACAAATAATAATATAATAATAATAATTTAGCTCTTTATTTAACCATCTTACATATGAAACCTTATTTGTTCATCTAAATGGTGAATAACTCACCACAGGTTAATGAGAAGGGTGTGCTTGAAAGGATGCACATAACTCTGCAATGTTGGGTTGTATTGGAGAGAGTCTCAGTCTTAAATCATTTTCCACACACAGTCTGTGCCTGTATTTAGTTTTCATGCTAGTGAGGGCCGAGAATCCACTCTCACATAGGTATGTGGTTACAAAGGGCATCAGCGTCTTAACAGGGCGACTTGCCAAGGCAGGAAACTCTGAGCGCAGCCCAATCCAGAAATCTGGCAGTGGCTTCTGATTAAATTCAACTTTCACAGAACCGCTTGTTGCAATTTCGACGAGTCTCTCTTGTTCAGATATTGGTAAGTAGACTGGAGGCAGGGCATGAAAGGGATAACGAATCCAGTTGTTTGTGTCACCCGTTTCAGGAAAGTACTGTCGTGGAAAAAATGATCTTCAAATTATGACACTCATACAAGACACTTGTGAATTCAATAAGCCTTTAATACAGAGTAATTAAAGGCGAGCTAAC
>CM059801.1:41067500-41070000 GCA_030435695.1 Brachymystax lenok tsinlingensis
TGTCTGTACTGTGCTGTATGATGCTGTACTAGACTATGCTGTGCTGTACTGTCTGTGCTACACTGTATGATGCTGTACTAAACTATATGCTGTGCTGTACTGTCTGTGCTACACTGCTGTGCTATACTATACTGTGCTGTACTATACTGTGCTGTGCTGTACTATGCTGTGCTATACTATGCTGTGCTATACTCTATCTGCTGTGCTGTGCTGTGCTGTACTGTGCTGTGCTATACTATACTATACTCTGCTATGCTGTGCTGAACTGTACTGCACTGTGCTGTGCTGTACTATGCTGGCTGTGGTACTGTTACTGTGCTGTGCTATACTGGCTGTACTGCTG
This sequence comes from Brachymystax lenok tsinlingensis, assembly GCA_030435695.1. Lineage (NCBI taxonomy): Eukaryota > Metazoa > Chordata > Actinopteri > Salmoniformes > Salmonidae > Brachymystax > Brachymystax lenok. The sequence continues at coordinate 41,067,844 of CM059801.1, forward strand.
TGCTGTGCTATGCTGTGCTGTGCTGTACTATACTATACTGTGCTGTGCTGTACAATGCTGTACTAAACTATGCTGTACTGTACTGTCTGTACTGTACTGTACAATACTGTACTAAACTATACTGTACTGTACTGTCTGTACTACACTGTACAATACTGTACTAAACTATACTGTACTGTACTGTCTGTACTACACTGTACTGTACTGTACTGTACTATACTATACACTACTGTACTATACTGTACTGTACTGTTCTGTACTGTAATTTACTCTACTGTACTATACTGTACTATACTGTACTTTACTTTACTGTACTGACTGTACAATACTTTACTGGCTCTACTATACTGTACTTTACTGTACTGTACTATACTGTACTATACTGTACTTTAGTGTACTGTACTATACTGTACTATACTGTACTATACTTTACTGGCTGTACTATACTGTACTATACTGGCTGTACTATACTGTACTATACTGGCTGTACTATACTGTACTATACTAGCTGTACTGTACTATACTGGCTGTACTAAACCGTACTATACTGGCTGTACTATACTGTACTATACTGGCTGAACTATAACGTACTATACTGGCTGTACTATACTGTACTATACTGGCTGTACTCTACCGTACTATACTGGCTGTACTATACTGTACTATACTGGCTGTACTATACTGTAATATACCTTATTGGCTGTTTTATTTTTATTTATTTTATTTCACCTTTATTTAACCAGGTAGGCCAGTTGAGAACAAGTTCTCATTTACAACTGCGACCTGGCCAAGATAAAGCAAAGCAGTGTGACACAAACAACACAGAGTTACACATGGAATAAACAAGCGTACAGTCAATAATACAGTAGAAAAAAAGAAAGTCTATATACAGTGTTTGCAAATGGCGTGAGGTGGTAAGGAAATAAATATGCCATAGTAGTGAAGTAATTACAATTTAGCAGATTAACACTGGTGTGCAAAAGAGCAGAAAGTAAATAAAAACTCTATGGGGATGAGGTAGGTAGATTGGGTGAGTTATTTCCAGATGGGCTGTGTACAGCTGCAGTGATCGGTAAGCTGCTCTCACAGTTGATGCTTAAAGTTAGTGTGGGAGATGAGTCTCCAGCTTCAGCGATTTTTGCAGTTCGTTCCAGTCATTGGCAGCAGAGAACTGGAAGGAAAGGCGGCCAAAGGAGGTGTTGGCTTTGGGGATGACCAGTGAGATATACCTGCTGGAGCGCGTGCTACGGGTGGGTGTTGCTGTGGTGACCAGTGAGCTGAGATAAGCTGTTTTGTAGATGACATCGCCAAAGTCGAGGATCGGTAGGATAGTTTTAATAGGGTAAGTTTGGCGGCGTGAGTGAAGGAGGCTTTGTTGCGAAATAGAAAGCCGATTCTAGACTTGATTTTGGATTGGAGATGTTTGATGTGAGTCTGGAAGGAGAGTTTACAGTCTAGCTAGACACCTAGGTATTTGTAGTTGTCCACATATTCTAAGTCAGAACCGTCCAGGGTGGTGATGCTAGTCGGGCAGGCAGGTACAGGCAGGGAACGATTGAAAAGCATGCATTTAGTTTTACTAGCGTTTAGGAGCAGTTGGAGGCCACGGAAGGAGTATTGTATGGCATTGAAGCTCGTCTGGAGGTTAGTTAGCACAGTGTCCAAAGAAGGGCCAGAAGTATACAGAATGGTGTCGTCTGCGTAGAGGTGGATCAGAGAATCACCAGCAGCAAGAGCGACACCATTGATATATACAGAGAAAAGAGTCGGCCCGAGAATTGAACCCTGTGGCACCCCCATAGAGACTGCCAGAGGTCCGGACAACAGGCCCTCTGATTTGACACACTGAACTCTATCGGAGAAGTAGTTGGTGAACCAGGCGAGGCAATCATTTGAGAAACCAAGGCTGTTGAGTCTGCCGATAAGGATGTGGTGATTGACAGAGTCGAAAGCCTTGGCCAGATCAATGAATACGGCTGCACAGTACTTTTATCGATGGCGGTTATGATATCGTTTAGTACCTTGAGCGTGGCTGAGGTGCACCCGTGACCAGCTCGGAAACCGGATTGCACAGCGGAGTAGGTATGGTGGGATTCGAAGTGGTCAATGATCTGTTTATTAACTTGGCTTTTGAAGACTTTAGAGAGGCAGGGCAGG
>CM059801.1:41072500-41205000 GCA_030435695.1 Brachymystax lenok tsinlingensis
AGTTCCTCGGCGTACACATCACGGACAAACTGAATTGGTCCACCCACACAGACAGCGTGGTAAAGAAGGCGCAACAGCGCCTCTTCAACCTCAGGAGGCTGAAGAAATTTGGCTTGTCACCAAAATCACTCACAAACTTTTACAGATGCACAATCGAGAGCATCCTGTCGGGCTGTATCACCGCCTGAGTACGACAACTGCTCCGCCCACAACCGTAAGGCTCTCCAGAGGGTAGTGAGGACTGCACAACGCATCACGGGGTTAAACTACCTGCCCTCAGGACACCTACACCACCCGATGTCACAGAAAGGCCAAAAAGATCATCAAGGACAACAACCACCCGAGCCACTGCCTGTTCACCCGCTATCATCCAGAAGGCGAGGTCAGTACAGGTGCATCAAAGCTGGGACCGAGACTGAAAAACAGCTTCTACCTCAAGGCCATCAGACTGTTAAACAGCCATCACTAACATTGAGTGGCTGCTGCCAAAATACTGACTTAAATCTCTAGCCACTTTATACATAGGAATTGGATGTAACAAATGTATCACTAGCCACTTTAAACAATTTTGTATATAATGTTTCACGTATCCGACATACTCATATCAAATGTATACACTGTACTCTAAACCATCTACTGTATCTTGCCTATGCCGTTCGGTCATCGACCCAAATCTCTAGCCACTTTAATAATTATAATTGGATGAAATAATGTATCACTAGCCACTTTAAACAATGCCATTTATATAATGTTTACATATCCTACATTACTCATCTCATATATATGTGTATATACTGTACTCCATACCATCTACTGCATCTTGCCTATGCCGGTCAGCCATCGCTCATCCATATATTTATATGTACATACTCGTATTCATTCCTTTACTCTTGTGTGTATAAGGTAGTTGTTGTGAATTTGTTAGATTACTTGTTAGATACTACTGCATGGTCGGAACTAGAAGCACAAGCATTTCGCTACACTCGCATTAACATCTGCTAACCATGTGTATGTGACAAATAAAATTTGATTTGATTTGATTTGATTTAACAGAATTAGAGAGGTGCGGTGGGCTGCCTTAATCGACATCCACGTCTTCGGCGCCCGGGGAACTGTGGGTTAACTGCCTTGTTCAGGGGCAGAACGACAGATTTTTCCTTGTCAGCTCGGGGATTCGAACTTGCAACCCTCCGGTTACAAGTCCAACACTCTAACCACTAGGCTACCTCCCGCCCTCATTATGGGGTATTGTGATGTCATTATGGGGTATTGCGATGTCATTATGGGGTATTGTGATGTCATTATGGGGTATTGCGATGTCATTATGGGGTATTGTGTGTAGATTGATGAGGAAAATGTTTCATTTAATACATTATTATAGAATAAGGCTGTAACGTAACAAAATGAGTTGAGTAGAGTTAGACAGTAGAGTTAGACAGTAGAGCTAGACAGTAGAGTTAGACAGTAGAGCTAGACAGTAGAGTTAGACAGTAGAGTTAGACAGTAGAGTTAGACAGTACAGACAGTAGAGTTGAACGGTAGAGAGCTGAACAGTACAGTTAGACAGTATGGCTAGACAGTAGGGATTAGACAGTAGAGCTAGACAGTAGAGTTAGACAGTACAGACAGTAGAGTTAGACAGTGAGAGGCTAGACAGTACAGTTAGACAGTATAGCTAGACAGTAGAGTTAGACAGTAGAGCTAGACAGTACAGTTAGACAGTATAGCTAGACAGTAGAGTTAGACAGTAGAGTTAGACAGTAGAGTTAGACAGTACAGACAGTAGAGTTAGACAGTAGAGCTAGACAGTACAGTTAGACAGTATAGCTAGACAGTAGAGTTAGACAGTAGAGCTAGACAGTACAGTTAGACAGTATAGCTAGACAGTAGAGTTAGACAGTAGAGCTAGACAGTACAGTTAGACAGTATAGCTAGACAGTAGAGTTAGACAGTACAGTTAGACAGTACAGTTAGACAGTAGAGTTAGACAGTAGAGTTAGACAGTATAGCTAGACAGTAGAGTTAGACAGTACAGTTAGACAGTACAGTTAGACAGTAGAGCTAGACAGTACAGTTAGACAGTATAGCTAGACAGTAGAGTTAGACAGTACAGTTAGACAGTACAGTTAGACAGTAGAGTTAGACAGTACAGACAGTAGAGTTAGACAGTAGAGTTAGACAGTACAGACAGTAGAGTTAGACAGTAGAGTTAGACAGTAGAGTTAGACAGTACAGACAGTAGAGGTAGACAGTACAGACAGTAGAGGTAGACAGTAGAGTTAGACAGTAGAGTTAGACAGTAGAGTTAGACAGTAGAGTTAGACAGTACAGACAGTAGAGTTAGACAGTAGAGTTAGACAGTAGAGTTAGACAGTATAGCTAGACAGTAGAGTTAGACAGTAGAGTTAGACAGTAGAGTTAGACAGTATAGCTAGACAGTATAGCTAGACAGTAGAGTTAGACAGTAGAGTTAGACAGTACAGACAGTAGAGTTAGACAGTATAGCTAGACAGTAGAGTTAGACAGTAGAGTTAGACAGTAGAGTTAGACAGTAGAGTTAGACAGTATAGCTAGACAGTAGAGTTAGACAGTAGAGTTAGACAGTAGAGTTAGACAGTACAGACAGTAGAGTTAGACAGTAGAGTTAGACAGTAGAGTTAGACAGTAGAGGTAAACAGTAGAGTTAGACAGTAGAGTTAAACAGTAGAGTTAGACAGTAGAGTTAAACAGTAGAGTTAGACAGTAGAGTTAAACAGTAGAGTTAGACAGTAGAGTTAGACAGTAGAGTTAGACAGTAGAGTTAGACAGTAGAGTTAGACAGTACAGACAGTAGAGTTAGACAGTAGAGTTAGACAGTAGAGTTAGACAGTACAGACAGTAGAGTTAGACAGTAGAGTTAGACAGTAGAGTTAGACAGTATAGCTAGACAGTAGAGGTAAACAGTAGAGTTAGACAGTAGAGTTAGACAGTAGAGTTAAACAGTAGAGTTAGACAGTAGAGTTAGACAGTAGAGTTAGACAGTACAGACAGTAGAGTTAGACAGTAGAGGTTAGACAGTATAGCTAGACAGTAGAGTTAGAACAGTAGAGTTAGACAGTAGAGTTGAACCAGTAGAGTTAAACAGTAGAGTTAGACAGTAGAGTTAGACAGTAGAGGTTAGACAGTAGAGTTAGACAGTACAGACAGTAGAGTTAGACAGTAGAGTTAGACAGTAGAGTTAGACAGTATAGCTAGACAGTAGAGTTAGACAGTAGAGTTAGACAGTAGAGTTAAACAGTAGAGTTAGACAGTAGAGTTAGACAGTATAGCTAGACAGTAGAGTTAGACAGTAGAGTTAGACAGTAGAGTTAGACAGTAGAGTTAGACAGTAGAGTTAGACAGTAGAGTTAAACAGTAGAGTTAAACAGTAGAGTTAGACAGTAGAGTTAGACAGTAGAGTTAGACAGTAGAGTTAGACAGTATAGCTAGACAGTAGAGGTAAACAGTAGAGTTAGACAGTAGAGTTAGACAGTAGAGTTAGACAGTATAGCTAGACAGTAGAGGTAAACAGTAGAGTTAGACAGTAGAGTTAGACAGTAGAGTTAAACAGTAGAGTTAGACAGTAGAGTTAGACAGTAGAGTTAGACAGTAGAGTTAGACAGTATAGCTAGACAGTAGAGGTAAACAGTAGAGTTAGACAGTAGAGTTAAACAGTAGAGTTAGACAGTAGAGTTAAACAGTAGAGTTAGACAGTAGAGTTAGACAGTAGAGTTAGACAGTAGAGTTAGACAGTAGAGTTAGACAGTAGAGTTAGACAGTAGGAGTTAGACAGTATGGCTAGACAGTAGGAGTTAAACAGTAGAGGATTAGACAGTAGAGAGTTAGACAGTAGAGTTAAACAGTAGAGTTAGACAGTAGAGAGTTAGACAGTAGAGAGTTAGACAGTAGAGTTAGACAGTACAGACAGTAGAGTTAGACAGTAGAGTTAGACAGTAGAGTTAGACAGTATGGCTAGACAGTAGAGTTAGACAGTAGAGAGTTAGACAGTAGAGTTAAACAGTAGAGAGTTAGACAGTAGAGGTTAGACAGTATGGCTAGACGGTAGAGTTAGACAGTAGAGAGTTAGACAGTAGAGTTAGACAGTAGAGTTAAACAGTAGAGGAGTTAGACAGTGAGTTAGACAGTAGAGTTAGACAGTAGGGTTAGACAGGTACAGACAGTAGGGAGTTAGACAGTAGAGTTAGACAGTATGGCTAGACAGTAGAGTTAGACAGTAGAGTTAGACAGTAGAGAGTTAGACAGTAGAGGTTAAACAGTAGAGTTGACAGTAGAGAGTTAGACAGTAGAGTTAGACAGCAGAGTTAGACAGTACAGACAGTAGAGGTTAGACAGTAGAGTTAGACAGTAGAGTTGAACAGTATGGCTAGACAGTAGAGTTAGACAGTAGGAGTTAGACAGTAGAGTTAAACAGTAGAGTTAGACAGTAGAGTTAGACAGTATAGCTAGACAGTAGAGTTAGACAGTACAGACAGTAGAGTTAGACAGTAGAGTTAGACAGTAGAGTTAGACAGTATAGCTAGACAGTAGAGTTAGACAGTAGAGTTAGACAGTAGAGTTAGACAGTATAGCTAGACAGTAGAGTTAGACAGTAGAGTTAGACAGTAGAGTTAGACAGTAGAGTTAGACAGTAGAGTTAAACAGTAGAGTTAGACAGTAGAGTTAGACAGTAGAGTTAGACAGTAGAGTTAGACAGTATAGCTAGACAGTAGAGGTAAACAGTAGAGTTAGACAGTAGAGTTAGACAGTAGAGTTAGACAGTATAGCTAGACAGTAGAGGTAAACAGTAGAGTTAGACAGTAGAGTTAGACAGTAGAGTTAAACAGTAGAGTTAGACAGTAGAGTTAGACAGTAGAGTTAGACAGTAGAGTTAGACAGTATAGCTAGACAGTAGAGGTAAACAGTAGAGTTAGACAGTAGAGTTAAACAGTAGAGTTAGACAGTAGAGTTAAACAGTAGAGTTAGACAGTAGAGTTAGACAGTAGAGTTAGACAGTAGAGTTAGACAGTAGAGTTAGACAGTAGAGTTAGACAGTAGAGTTAAACAGTAGAGTTAGACAGTAGAGTTAGACAGTAGAGTTAGACAGTAGAGTTAGACAGTAGAGTTAGACAGTAGAGTTAGACAGTAGAGTTAGATAGTAGAGTTAGACAGTAGAGTTAGACAGTAGAGTTAGACAGTAGAGTTAGACAATGGGTTAGAGGTGTTTTATATGGACATGGTGGTAACTCTCTCTGTCTCTCTGATTCCCAGCTGTATTGTGGCAGGGTGCCAGGGTAAACTGTGTCTGTCTGTGTAGAGCAGATTATCTCTCCAGCATCTGACCGTCAGGATCATAACATGTTTAACATGGGATTACAGATTACAGGGCGGAGAATGAACAAGTTGGCCTACATGCGCCAGCCCAGTGACATCACCAGTTACATCAGGACAGCAGATAACTCTGGTGGTAGGGAACCAACACACAGCCTTTATAGACAGCATTTACATCCAGGTGAACCTGGTCCCCCAACACACAGCCTACCAATAAGCACATGTGTAGCAGCAGGCCCTACTTTACTACAGGCCTATATGATGTGTTGCAGCAGGCCCTACTTTACTACAGGCCTATATGATGTGTTGCAGCAGGCCCTACTTTACTACAGGCCTATATGATGTGTTGCAGCGGGCCCTACTTTACTACAGGCCTATATGATTGTGTTGCAGCAGGCCCTACTTTACTACAGGCCTATATGATGTGTAGCAGCAGGCCCTACTTTACTACAGGCCTATATGATGTGTTGCAGCAGGCCCTACTTTACTACAGGCCTATATGATGTGTTGCAGCGGGCCCTACTTTACTACAGGCCTATATGATTGTGTTGCAGCAGGCCCTACTTTACTACAGGCCTATATGATTGTTGCAGCAGGCCCTACTTTACTACAGGCCTATATGATTGTGTTGCAGCAGGCCCTACTTTACTACAGGCCTATATGATGTGTTGCAGCGGGCCCTACTTTACTGTAAGCATCACTAGAAACAAGGTTAACTATCACTGTGTACAGCATCACTAGAAGCAAGGTTAACTATCACTGTGTACAGCATCACTAGAAGCAAGGTTAACTATCACTGTGTACAGCATCACTAGAAACAAGGTTAACTATCACTGTGTAGAGCATCACTAGAAACAAGGTTAACTATCACTGTGTACAGCATCACTAGAAACAAGGTTAACTATCACTGTGTACAGCATCACTAGAAACAAGGTTAACTATCACTGTGTACAGCATCACTAGAAACAAGGTTAACTATCACTGCGTACAGCATCACTAGAAGCAAGGTTAACTATCACTGTGTACAGCATCACTAGAAACAAGGTTAACTATCACTGCGTACAGCATCACTAGAAGCAAGGTTAACTATCACTGCGTACAGCATCACTAGAAGCAAGGTTAACTATCACTGTTTACAGCATCACTAGAAACAAGGTTAACTATCACTGTTTACAGCATCACTAGAAACAAGGTTAACTATCACTGTGTACAGCATCACTAGAAACAAGGTTAACTATCACTGTGTACAGCATCACTAGAAACATTGTTGGTTTGGAACAAGTTTTCTATGCTAATGTTGATCTCCCATTCTTTACTCTCCCCTCCTCTCCTCTCAGTGTTATGGTTCTCCTTCAGTTCCCCAGGCTGCTCCTCCTCCTCCTCTTCCTCCCCCTGTCGTGTGTTGCCTGTCCATCAGGGTGTCACTGCTACAGCCTGACTGTAGAGTGTGGATCTCTGGGACTCAAAGAGATCCCACAGAGACTTCCTGACACAACACAGGTAAATATATTGTAACACACAGGTTTGTGTCTGTACTCACACTAACCCATAAACACTGAGGTTGCTTCTTAAAAATGACTTGGTAGACTGGTATGGTATAGCAGCTAAGTTCTCCTCAGTGTAGTATTGACTTGGTAGACTGGTATGGTATAGCAGCTAAGTTCTCCTCAGTGTTGTAATGACTTGGTAGACTGGTATGGTATAGCAGCTAAGTTCTCCTCAGTGTAGTATTGACTTGGTAGACTGGTATGGTATAGCAGCTAAGTTCTCCTCAGTGTAGTATTGACTTGGTAGACTGGTATGGTATCCTCAATGTAAGTTCTCCTCAGTGTAGTAATGACTTGGTAGACTGGTATGGTATAGCAGCTAAGTTCTCCTCAGTGTAGTATTGACTTGGTAGACTGGTATGGTATCCTCAGTGTAAGTTCTCCTCAGTGTAGTATTGACTTGGTAGACTGGTATGGTATAGCAGCTAAGTTCTCCTCAGTGTAGTAATGACTTGGTAGACTGGTATGGTATAGCAGCTAAGTTCTCCTCAGTGTAGTATTGACTTGGTAGACTGGTATGGTATAGCGGCTAAGTTCTCCTCAGTGTAGTATTGACTTGGTAGACTGGTATGGTATCCTCAGTGTAAGTTCTCCTCAGTGTAGTATTGACTTGGTAGACTGGTATGGTATAGCAGCTAAGTTCTCCTCAGTGTAGTAATGACTTGGTAGACTGGTATGGTATAGCAGCTAAGTTCTCCTCAGTGTAGTATTGACTTGGTAGACTGGTATGGTATCCTCAGTGTAAGTTCTCCTCAGTGTAGTATTGACTTGGTAGACTGGTATGGTATAGCAGCTAAGTTCTCCTCAGTGTAGTAATGACTTGGTAGACTGGTATGGTATAGCAGCTAAGTTCTCCTCAGTGTAGTATTGACTTGGTAGACTGGTATGGTATCCTCAGTGTAAGTTCTCCTCAGTGTAGTATTGACTTGGTAGACTGGTATGGTATAGCAGCTAAGTTCTCCTCAGTGTAGTAATGACTTGGTAGACTGGTATGGTATAGCAGCTAAGTTCTCCTCAGTGTAGTAATGACTTGGTAGACTGGTATGGTATAGCGGCTAAGTTCTCCTCAGTGTAGTAATGTGACTCAGAGTCTGTAATAATGTCAGCCTGTCCCTCTCGTCCTCCCAGACAATATTCCTGCAGGATAATGCTGTAGTCCACATACGTCGTTTGGACCTGTCAGGGCTGGGCCGGCTGCTCTACCTCTACCTCCAGAACAACAGCATCTCAGCCTTGGAGCCGGGGGCTTTCCTGGCTCAGGGCCCGCTGCTAGAGTTAGCCCTCAATGGGAACCTCATCCACCTGCTAACGCCCGACACCTTCACCGGCCTGGCTCACCTCCGCATCCTCTACCTGGCAGCCAATCAGATCACACGGCTGCACGATCACACCTTCACTGGGCTGCAGGTCAGTCTCAAGACGTGACCCTTGGCGTCTAAACCCTGAACCCTTCACAACCGTGACCTTTCTAGGTCTACAGATCAGTAGGAAACACTACCCTTGGCCCTTAACCCTTGACCCTTAACCCTTGGCCTACAATGTTCGTGCCTCATTGTGGAAATCTAATTAGTAATAATAAAAAAGTCCCCATCCAGATCCGTCTGTTTAAACCAGAGATATTTAAATCTAATCGCTAAATGATCCTTGGTAGGAGCATCTTAAAACAATTCCATATGTTAGCTTAGAACCCTACAGAACCCCCACCCCCACCCCCTGGTTTGGACAGGGATTAGACTGTAGAGGGTTAACCCTACAGAACCACACCCCCACCAACAGATGAGCGAGGGTGATGTTGGACATGGTATCGATGTCTTCATTTCCCCACAGGAGTCTACACCTGACCCCTAGCCTCTAACCCCCAACAGAGTCTACACCTGACCCCTAACCTCTAACCCCCAACAGAGTCTACACCTAACCCTTAACCTCTATCCCCCCAACAGAGTCTACACCTGACCCCTAACCTCTATCCCCCCAACAGAGTCTACACCTGACCCCTAACCTCTAACCCCCCAACAGAGTCTACACCTGACCCCTAACCTCTAACCCCCAACAGAGTCTACACCTGACCCTAACCTCTATCCCCCAACAGAGTCTACACCTGACCCCTAACCTCTATCCCCCCCAACAGAGTCTACACCTGACCCTAACCTCTAACCCCCAACAGAGTCTACACCTGACCCCTAGCCTCTATCCCCCCAACAGAGTCTACACCTGACCCCTAACCTCTAACCCCCCCACAGAGTCTACAGGAGCTACACCTCCAGAAGAACAGTATAGAGGTGCTGGGTGACCAAGCTCTGTCTGGACTCTCCTCTCTGGCTCTCCTGGATCTCAGCAGGAACCAGCTCCACACCCTCGGACCAGCCTCCCTACAGCCCCTCGTCAGCCTGCAGGTCCTCAGAGTCACAGGTACAGGGAAGGGCCCTAAACTCCCTGTGTAGCTAGCTTGTAGAATGTTGCCAGTGGTGCTGTAGCACCACTTGGCGGTCCGTTGTCCAGGACGGTGGTCACGTGTGATCGGAGGACCACTGGGTTGATCCCAGTAAGGGGACAGTGAAGGAAGAGAAAGCTGTGAGCAGCATACTGATGTCGATTTCACTAATGACAAAACAGATGGACTGGAACTTCATGTTAAACACCACTGACTGTGAACTGAGACTGAATGACATACATGAACCCCCTCTACAGAGAACCCATGGCGGTGTGACTGTGAACTGAGACTGAATGACATACATTAACCCCCTCTACAGAGAACCCATGGCGGTGTGACTGTGCGCTCCACTGGCTGCGTTCGTGGATCGATGCTGAGGGTCAGAGGTTTCTGAGCTGGTCAGAGCGCCGTCTGCTGTGTGCCGAACCCCCCCGCCTGGCATACCTCAGTCTGCTGGAGGTAGCAGCTAACAGCCTGGTCCGTACTACACACCTGCACACACACACCTGTACACACACACACACACCTGCACACACACACACCTGTACACACACACCTGTACACACACACACACACCTGCACACACACACATCTGTACACACACACACCTGCACACACACACACCTGCACACACACACACCTGTAGACACACACCTGTAGACACACGCACACAGAGAAACACAAACATCCCTGCACACACACACACTTGTACACGTTCCTCCACATGTCATCCATGGTGGTCTTGATCCTACAGGTGTGTATCCCTCCCGTGTTACACCTGGAGCCCAGCCATCTCACCGTGCAGCTGGGAGAGAGTCTCAGAGTGGCCTGTCAGGCCTCTGGATACCCCCGGCCCCTGGTCACCTGGAGAAAGATCTCACAGGCCAGGGCACTGCTAGGGCCCAGGGGACTGCTCCAGGAGCTGGGAGAAGAGGGGGTGAAGAGGAGAGACGGAAGAGGAAGAGGAGGAGGGGTAGCAAGGGATGTGCGGGGTCCAGTGGGCGTGGTGACAGAGGAGGAAGTGGAGGAGGGAGAGAGGGAGAGCTTCGACCCGGACACAGGAAGTGGAATGCTGTTCCTAAGCAACGTGACAGTGGCTCACGCCGGGCGCTACGTGTGCGAGGCCTTGAACCCTGGGGGCGTGGCCCATGTGACCTTTCACCTCGCCGTCAACATGACATCATCAACCTCACTCTGGCCTCGGCTACACTCGTCGTCGTCGTCCCTCTACCTGGGGGAGGTGACGGGGGTCAGCCAGGAGCCCCTGTACGAAATGGGCAGTATGGACTTCTCAGCTCTGGGCCCGGCCACTCAGACAGTCATCGCAGTGAGCATCTCTCTGCTGGCTCTGATCGCTCTGCTGCTACTCCTTATGATCTACAGTCGCCAGAAGCAACACAAACAGGTCTGGACGTGTCTTACTACTCAGTACACCCTTGTGTTCATGTGTTAATGTGTGTTGTGTTCATGTGTTAATGTGTGTTGTGTTCATGTGTTAATGTGTGTTGTGTTCATGTGTTAATGTGTGTTGTGTTAATGTGTGTTGTGTTCATGTATTACAGTTCTTCCCAGTTGTTAACACACGTTTGCTGAAACTACATCTCAAATACTCTAAACTCACAAAACAGTTTCCCCAAAACCCCCTACAGACATCATGCCAAATAAAACACAGCAATCAGAATCCTGTCCTGCCTGTTCAAAATGAAACTCTGCATACAAATGAGACACATCAAATGAGACACATCAAATGAGACACATCAAATGAGACACACATCCAATTATTCCAATTATTCTGAGTGACAACCGAGATCAGACTAATGGGACGTATTCAGAACACTAACTACCAGAACCTATTCCTACCCAGAGGTTCTGGGTTTATACTGTATATAGTGGTATAGCTGCCAGTTTCCTCCATACAGTAATACATGAAACATTGACTTAGTTTCCCTCTTACAGTAGGTATTGGAATCTACAGTCTTCACTGTGCTTTATGTTGTTCTACTGTCAAGTAGTAGAAGTAGTAGAGAGGTCCAATGTCTGCAGTACTATTCTCATTTTGGAACGTCCAGCTGATGGATGCTACGGTGAAGCGGCTCAGATTGGGCTGCACTGTCTGCCCGGTCTCTCTCAAGGTCAAACCATGGTTTACAACACTGTCTGCCCGGTCTCTCTCAAGGTCAAACCATGGTTTACAACACTGTCTGCCCGGTCTCTCTCAAGGTCAAACCATGGTTTACAACACTGTCTGCCCGGTCTCTCTCAAGGTCAAACCATGGTTTATAACACTGTCTGCCCGGTCTCTCTCAAGGTCAAACCATGGTTTACAAGGACTCACAAATTCCATCAGAGGTTACTCTCCTGGTTCTTCTTGGTCCACCTCACCTCCACCTCCACCTCTACCTCCACCACCTCTACCTCCACCTCTACCTCCACCTCCACCTCTACCTCCACCACCTCTACCTCCACCTCTACCTCCACCTCACCTCCACCTCTACCTCCACCTCTACCTCCACCACCTCTACCACCTCTACCTCCACCTCTACCTCTACCACCTCTACCTCTACCACCTCTACCTCCACCTCTACCTCTACCTCCACCTCTACCTCCACCTGCTGAGAACCTCTGGCCTCCTCTACCTCCACCTCTACCTCTACCACCTCCACCTCCACCTCTACCTCCACCTCACCTCCCCTCTACCTCCACCTCACCTCCCACCTCTCTCCCTCTGCCGTGGCGTGGCGTGTGGCGTGTTGCAAAGATGGCGTGGCGAAGAGTGAAGATGTGGTGTGAAGTGGCGTGAAATGAAAAATGAGTGGCGTGGGTGTGAGTGTGAAGTGAAAGTGGCGAGTGAAGTGGTGGCGTAAGTATGAGAGTGTGTGAAGTGTGAAGTGAGGTGGCGTGAAAAGTAAGTGTGGCGTGTGTGGCGGCGTGAAAGTGGCCCAGTGGCGTGCAGTGAGCCGTCTTGTGAGAAAAATGAGTAGGCGTGTGCGTCAATGTGGCGTCGAGTGTAAGTGTGAAAGTGGCAGTAGAGTAAATGTGATAGTGAAATGCATGTGTGGCTGGTCAATGGCGTGTAGTGGCAGTGTATGTGGCATGTAAGCATCTTGTGCGTGGCTGCGTCAAGCATGTGTGGCATCTTGAGCATCAAGCAAATGTGTAAAGTCATGTATGGCGTGTGGCGTCACATGGAATAGCAGCGTCGTGAAAAATCTTGAAGTGGCGTAAAGCATGTAAATAAAGCATCTTAAATCTTGCATCTTCAGAGATATGGCATGCGCGTCATGCATCTTAGCATCTTAAATGTGCGTCAGCATCTTAGCATCTGGCTGTCATCATCATGTCATCTTAGCATGTCAAGCATCATCTTAGCATCTTATGGCATCGATAACCTTCAAATGGCATCATCATCATCTTTAGCATCAGCATCTGTGAATCAGTATCATAAAGCATCATCTTAGCATCTTGTCTTAGCATCAGCGTCATCTTACCTCACCTCATCGCATCATCAAAGCATCATCTTAGCATCATCGCATCTTAGCATAGCATCTTAGCATCGCATGCATCGCATAAGTCAGCATCATCTACTTACATCATCATCGCATCTTCGCATCATCGATAAGCTTTCGCATCTTTCACCGCATCTTAGCATCGCATCTTGCATCGCATCATCGCATCATCATCGCATCTTAGCATCTGCATCTTCGCATCACCGCATCTTCATACTCATCATCGCATCACGCATCACTCATCTTATCTTATCTTAACATCAGAAGTGGCGAAGTGAAGTGGCGTGGCGTGAAGGTGAAGTGTGGCGTGAGTGAGAGTGGCTGAAGATGAAGTGAAGGTGCGTGAAGATGTGAGAGGTGGCGAAGTGTGAAGGTGAGTGGGTGAGAGTGGCGTGGTGTGAGATGAGAGGTGGTGAGGTGAGTGAGAGGTGAGCGTGGGTGAGTGGTGGTGAAGGTGAGTGAGGTGGTGAGTGAAGGTGAAGTGGCGTGAAGGTGAGTGAAGTGAAGGTGAAGGTGAGCGTGAGGTGGAGGTGAAGTGAAGTGGCGTGGCGTGAGTGAAGGTGAAGGTGAGGTGAGTGGTGAGTGAGGTGGAGTGAGGTGGTGAGGGTGGTGAAGGTGAGAGTGAGAGGGTGGAGGTGGCGGTGGAGGTGGAAGGTGAAGGTGGAGTGGTGGGAGGTGAAGTGAGAGGTGAGGTGAGGTGAAGGTGAAGTGGTGAAGGTGAAGGTCAGAGGTGAGTGAGTGGGTGGTGAGTGTGAGTGGTGAGAGGTGAGGTGAGGTGGCGTGGTGGTGAAGTGGTGAGGTGAAGTGGTGAGTGAAGTGAGTGAGTGAGTGAAGTGGTGAGCGTGGTGGTGGTGAGTGGTGGCGGTGAGGTGGTGAGTGGTGAGGTGGTGGTGGTGGTGAAGGAGTGGTGAAGGTGAGTGAGTGAAGGTGAGGTGGCGGCGTGAGTGGTGAAGGTGAAGGTGGTGGTGGTGAGGTGGTGAGTGAGGTGGTGGTGAAGGTGGTGGTGAGGTGGTGAGGTGAGGTGGTGGTGAGGTGGTGAAGGTGGTGGGTGGTGAAGGTGAGGTGAAGGTGAGGTGGTGAGGTGGTGGTGAAAGCGAAGTGAGGGTGAAGGTGGTGGTGGTGGCGTGGAAGTGGTGAGTGGTGAAGTGAAGTGAAGTGGTGAAGTGAAGATGGTGAGTGGGTGAGTGAAGGTGAAGTGAAGGTGTTGAGAAGTGTGGAAGTGGTGGTGAGATGAAGTGGTGGAAGTGTGAGTGAAGTGGCGGAAGGTGAGTGGGAGTGAGAAGTGAGGTGGCGGTGAAGTGAGAAGGTGAAGGTGAAGGGTGAAGGTGGAGTGGGCGGGACGTGGCGTGTGAAGTGGTGAGAGGTGGAGTGTGGTGGATGGTGAAGAGTGAGAGTGGTGAAGGTGGAAGTGAGAGTGAGAGTGGAAGTGGTGGTGAGTGGAGTGAAGGTGGCGTGAGGTGAAGTGGTGAAGTGAGAGGTGGGGGCGTTTGAAGTGGAAGGTGGTGAGGTGAAGAGTGGAGGTGAGTGAGTGGTGAGGTGGTGAGTGGCGGTGAGTGAGTGGTGGTGAGTGAAGTGAGTGGTGAAGTGGTGAGTGAAGGTGAAGGTGAAGGTGAAGGTGAAGTGGTGAGGTGAAGTGAGTGGTGAGGTGAGTGGTGGTGAGTGGTGGAGGTGAGGTGGTGGTGGTGGTGAGTGAGGTGGTGGTGGTGAAGTGGTGAGGTGGTGAGGTGAGTGGTGAGGTGGTGAGGTGAGGTGAGGTGGTGAGGTGGTGAGGGTGGTGGTGGTGGTGAAGGTGGTGGTGAGGTGGTGGTGGTGAGGTGGTGAGGTGGTGAGGTGAGGTGGTCGAGGTGGTGGTGGTGAGGTGGTGGTGAAGGTGAGGTGAGGTGGTAGTGGTGAGTGGTGGTGAGGTGGTGGCAGTGAGTGAGGTGGTGAGGTGAGGTGAGGTGAGCCTCCACCTCTGCCTCACCTCCAGTCCACCTCCACCTCACCTCCACCTCCATCTCACCTCCACCTCACCTCCACCTCCACCTCCACCTCCACCTCCTCACCTCCACCTCCACCTCTACCTCCACCTCCACCTCCACCTCCACCTCACCTCCACCTCACCTCCACCTCCACCCCACCTCTACCTCCACCTCCACCCCCACCCCACCTCACCTCCACCTCACCTCCACCTCCACCTCCACCTCACCTCCACCTCCACCTCACCTCCACCTCACCTCCACCTCCACCTCCACCTCCACCTCCACCCCACCTCTACCTCTACCTCCACCTCTACCTCACCTCCACCTCCACCTCCACCCCACCTCCACCTACTTCTACCACCTCTACCTCCACCTCACCTACAACTCCACCTCCACCTCTACCTCACCTCCACCTACACCTCACCTCCACCTCACCTCCACCTCACCTCTCCTCCCACCTCCTCCACCCACCTCACCTGCTCCACCTCACCTCTGCCTCACCTCACACCTACACCTCACCTCCACCTCACCTCCACCTCCACCTACACCTCACCTCCACCTCCACCTCCACCTCCACCTCACCTCACCTCCACCTCCACCTCCACCTCACCTCCACCTCCACCTCCACCTCCACCTCCACCTCATGTGTGTTGTGTTAATGTGTGTTGTGTTCATGTGTTAATGTGTGTTGTGTTAATGTGTGTTGTGTTAATGTGTGTTGTGTGTTGTGTTAATGTGTTAATATATGTTGTGTTAATATCTGTTGTGTTAATATCTGTTGTGTTCATGTGTGTTGTGTTCATGTGTGTTGTGTTAATGTGTGTTGTGTTCATGCGTGTTGTGTTAATGTGTGTTGTGTTAATGCGTGTTGTGTTAATGCGTGTTGTGTTCATGTGTGTTGTGTTAATGTGTGTTGTGTTAATGCGTGTTGTGTTAATGCGTGTTGTGTTCATGTGTGTTGTGTTAATGTGTGTTGTGTTCATGTGTGTTGTGTTAATGTGTGTTGTGTTCATGCGTGTTGTGTTAATGCGTGTTGTGTTAATGTGTGTTGTGTTCATGTGTGTTGTGTTCATGCGTGTTGTGTTAATGTGTGTTGTGTTAATGTGTGTTGTGTTAATGCGTGTTGTGTTCATGTGTGTTGTGTTCATGTGTGTTGTGTTCATGTGTGTTGTGTTAATGCGTGTTGTGTTAATGCGTGTTGTGTTAATGCGTGTTGTGTTCATGTGTGTTGTGTTCATGTGTGTTGTGTTAATGTGTGTTGTGTTAATGTGTGTTGTGTTAATGCGTGTTGTGTTAATGCGTGTTGTGTTCATGTGTGTTGTGTTAATGTGTGTTGTGTTCATGTGTGTTGTGTTAATGTGTGTTGTGTTCATGTGTGTTGTGTTAATGCGTGTTGTGTTAATGTGTGTTGTGTTCATGTGTGTTGTGTTCATGCGTGTTGTGTTAATGTGTGTTGTGTTAATGTGTGTTGTGTTAATGCGTGTTGTGTTCATGTGTGTTGTGTTCATGTGTGTTGTGTTCATGTGTGTTGTGTTAATGCGTGTTGTGTTAATGCGTGTTGTGTTCATGTGTGTTGTGTTAATGTGTGTTGTGTTCATGTGTGTTGTGTTCATGCGTGTTGTGTTAATGTGTGTTGTGTTAATGTGTGTTGTGTTAATGTGTGTTGTGTTCATGTGTGTTGTGTTCATGTGTGTTGTGTTCATGTGTGTTGTGTTAATGCGTGTTGTGTTAATGCGTGTTGTGTTCATGTGTGTTGTGTTCATGTGTGTTGTGTTAATGTGTGTTGTGTTAATGCGTGTTGTGTTAATGCTGTGTTGTGTTCATGTGTGTTGTGTTCATGTGTGTTGTGTTCATGTGTGTTGTGTTAATGTGTGTTGTGTTCATGTGTGTTGTGTTCATGTGTTGTGTTCATGTGTATGTATTGTGTTCATGTGTGTTAATGTGTTAATGCGTGTTGTGTTAATGCGTGTTGTGTTAATGTGTGTTGTGTTAATGTGTGTTGTGTTAATGCGTGTTGTGTTAATGTGTTAATGTGTGTTGTGTTCATGTGTGTTGTGTTAATGCGTGTTGTGTTAATGCGTGTTGTGTTAATGTGTTAATGTGTGTTGTGTTCATGTGTGTTGTGTTAATGCGTGTTGTGTTAATGCGTGTTGTGTTCATGTGTGTTGTGTTAATGTGTGTTGTGTTCATGTGTGTTGTGTTCATGCGTGTTGTGTTAATGTGTGTTGTGTTAATGTGTGTTGTGTTAATGTCGTGTTGTGTTCATGTGTGTTGTGTTCATGTGTGTTGTGTTCATGTGTTGTGTTAATGCGTGTTGTGTTAATGTGTGTTGTGTTCATGTGTGTTGTGTTCATGTGTGTTGTGTTCATGTGTGTTGTGTTAATGTGTGTTGTGTTAATGTGTGTTGTGTTAATGTGTGTTGTGTTAATGCGTGTTGTGTTCATGTGTGTTGTGTTCATGTGTGTTGTGTTCATGTGTGTTGTGTTAATGCGTGTTGTGTTAATGCGTGTTGTGTTCATGTGTGTTGTGTTCATGTGTGTTGTGTTCATGTGTGTTGTGTTAATGTGTGTTGTGTTAATGTGTGTTGTGTTAATGTGTGTTGTGTTCATGTGTTGTGTTAATGTGTGTTGTGTTAATCTGTGTTGTGTTAATGTGTGTTGTGTTCATGTGTGTTGTGTTAATGTGTGTTGTGTTAATGTGTGTTGTGTTAATGTGTGTTGTGTTAATGTGTGTTGTGTTAATGTGTGTTGTGTTAATGTGTGTTGTGTTAATGTGTGTTGTGTTAATGCGTGTTGTGTTAATGCGTGTTGTGTTAATGTGTGTTGTGTTAATGTGTGTTGTGTTCATGTGTGTTGTGTTCATGTGTGTTGTGTTAATGTGTGTTGTGTTCATGTGTGTTGTGTTAATGTGTGTTGTGTTAATGCGTGTTGTGTTAATGTGTGTTGTGTTCATGTGTGTTGTGTTAATGCGTGTTGTGTTAATGCGTGTTGTGTTCATGTGTGTTGTGTTAATGCGTGTTGTGTTAATGCGTGTTGTGTTAATCTGTGTTGTGTTCATGTGTTAATGTGTTAATGTGTGTTGTGCTAAAGTGTTGATATGTTGTATTACCAGCCAGACTACAGCATGAGTAGAAGCAGCAGTAAGGAAGAGAGGATCCTGTACGTTAATAACTACTCAGACGGCCCCACCACCTTCTCTCAGCTGGAAGAGTACTGTGACGCCGCTGGACATGAGATGTACATCCTCAACTGCCCCGGCCCCACACTGCCAACACATGCAGGACTCCTAGACAATCAGCAGGGGGCGCTGGTACTACAGGAAGGTATACATGCCCAGGTTAGGAAGGTAAAGAACCTTTCACATTGTGCAAAAAAATAATCCTATAAAATACTTTAAATAGGATTGTTAAACACAGTGGAGCTAAAACTTTTCATTTGGCTTCATACTCCAACATTTTGGATTTAAGATCAAATGTTTAATATGAGGCGACAGTACAGAATGTCAACTTATATTTGTGGGAATTTTCATACATATCTGTTTTACCGTTTAGAGATGAATGTACTTTATGTATCTAGTCCCCCCATTTGAAGGTGTCATAAGTATTTTGAAAAATGTATTTATAATGTTTTACATTTAGTCAAAAGTTTAGTATTTGGTCCCATATTCCTAGAACACAATTACTACATCAACCTTCTGACTCTAACAAGCCTGGATGCATTTGCAGTTTTTTTGTTTGTGTTTTGGATTATGTTGTGCACAATAGAAATGAAAGGTAAACAATGTATTGTGTAATTTTGGAGTACATCTTATTGTAAATGAGAATATAATATGCTTCTGAACACTTCGACATGAATTTGGTTGTTCCCATGATTACAGATAATCATGAATGAATCGTGATGGGTGAGAAAGTTACCGATGAACAAAGACCACGACTCCAAAACATGCTAACCTCTGACCCTTACACAACACAGATAACCTGATGATTGAGTTGGAGGCATGCGTGGCCACCTAGTCATGTGTGAACAGGGAGTACAGGAGAGGGCTGAGCACGCACCCTTGTGGGGCCTCCAAAACCTCTGACCATTACAATAATGGGAGGTTAGTATGTTTATTTATATGGAACCCCATTAGCTACTCTTCCTGGGGAAAATAATGGAGTTAAGAAATATAGAAATATTATGAAGAGCAATGTTGGAGTGGTATTGACTAAAACACAGTAGAATAGAATACAGTATATACATATGAGATGAGTAAAGCAGTATGTAAACATTATTAAAGTGACCAGTGATTCCATGTCTATGTATATGGGGCAGCAGCCTCTAAAGTGCAGGGTTGAGTAACCAGGTGGTATCCGGCTAGTGATGGCTATTTAACAGTCTGATGGCCTTGAGATAGAAGCTGTTTTTCAGTCTCTCGGTCACAGCTTTGATGCACCTGTACTGACCTCGCCTTCTGGATGATAGCGGGGTGAACAGGCAGTGGCTCGGGTGGTTGTTGTCCTTGATGATCTTTTTGGCCTTGCTGTGACATCGGGTGCTTTAGGTGTCCTGGAGGGCAGGCAGTGTTCTTCCGGCGATGCGTTGTGCAGATCGCACCACCCTCTGGAGAGCCTTGCGGTTGTGGGCGGAGCAGTTGCTGTACCAGGCGGTGATACAGCCCGACAGGACGCTCTCAATTTTACATCTGTTAAAGTTTCTGAGGGTCTTAGGGAGCCAAGCCAAATTTCTTCAGCCTCCTGAGGTTAAAGAGACGCTGTTGCACCTTCTTCACCACACTGTCTGTGTGGGTGGACCATTTCAGATTGTCAGTGATGTGTACGCTGAGGAACTTTAAGTGTTTCACTTTCTCCACTGTGGTCCCGTCGATGTGGATAGGGGGGTGCTCCCTCTGCTGTCTCCTGAAGTCCACGATCAGCTCCTTCGATTTGTTGACGTTGAGGGAGAGGTTATTTTCCTTACACCACTCCACCAGGGCCCACACCACCTCCCTGTAGGGTGCCTCGTCATTGTTGGTAATCAGGCCTACCACTGTTGTGTCGTCTGCAAACTTGATGATTGAGTTGGAGACGTGTGTGGCCACGTAGTCATAGGTGAAAAGGGAGTACAGGAGGGGGCTGAGAACGCACCATTGTGCGGCCCCTGTGTTGAGGATAGTAGATGGGACCTGGCTGCATAGGATCAGAAGGATAGTAGATGGGACCTGGCTACATAGGGTCAGAAGGATAGTAGATGGGACCTGGCTACATAGGGTCTGAAGGATAGTAGATGGGACCTGGCTACATAGGGTCAGAAGGATAGTAGATGGGACCTGGCTACATAGGGTCAGAAGGATAGTAGATGGGACCTGGCTACATAGGGTCAGAAGGATAGTAGATGGGACCTGGCTACATAGGGTCAGAAGGATAGTAGATGGGACCTGGCTACATAGGGTCAGAAGGATAGTAGATGGGACCTGGCTACATAGGGTCAGAAGGATAAAGAACCTGCAAACAACAAAAGAACATTAAGATAAGTTAATGGAAAGAAAATGGAAAGTAAAACGTAATATATTTCTTTAATGCATCATGATCAGGTAAGTTTCATTTACTTACAAATATGCAGAGCAGCAGCACTGACCACTAGGCGGCAGGTAGCCTAGTGGTTAGAGGCAGGCAGCCTAGTGGTCAGAGGCAGGTAGCCTAGTGGTTAGAGGCAGGCAGCCTAGTGGTCAGAGGCAGGTAGCCTAGTGGTTAGAGGCAGGTAGCCTAGTGGTTAGAGGCAGGTAGCCTAGTGGTCAGAGGCAGGTAGTCTAGTGGTCAGAGGCAGGTAGTCTAGTGGTCAGAGGCAGGTAGCCTAGTGGTTAGAGCAGGTAGCCTAGTGGTTAGAGGCAGGTAGTCTAGTGGTCAGAGGCAGGTAGCCTAGTGGTCAGAAGCAGGTAGCCTAGTGGTCAGAGGCAGGTAGCCTAGTGGTCAGAGGTAGGTGGCCTAGTGGTCAGAGGCAGGTAGGCTAGTGGTCAGAGGCAGGTATGCTAGTGGTTAGAGGCAGGCAGCCTAGTGGTTAGAGGCAGGTAGCCTAGTGGTCAGAGGCAGGTAGCCTAGTGGTCAGAGGCAGGTAGGCTAGTGGTCAGAGGCAGGCAGCCTAGTGGTCAGAGGCAGGCAGGCTAGTGGTTAGAGGCAGGCAGGCTAGTGGTTAGAGGCAGGCAGGCTAGTGGTTAGAGGCAGGCAGCCTAGTGGTCAGAGGCAGGTAGCCTAGTGGTTAGAGGCAGGTAGGCTAGTGGTTAGAGGCAGGTAGGCTAGTGGTTAGAGGCAGGTAGGCTAGTGGTCAGAGGCAGGTAGCCTAGTGGTCAGAGGCAGGTAGGCTAGTGGTCAGGGGCAGGTAGCCTAGTGGTCAGAGGCAGGCAGCCTAGTGGTCAGAGGCAGGCAGCCTAGTGGTCAGAGGAAGGTAGCCTAGTGGTCAGAGGCAGGCAGCCTAGTGGTTAGAGGCAGGCAGCCTAGTGGTTAGAGACAGGCAGCCTAGTGGTTAGAGGCAGGTAGCCTAGTGGTTAGAGGCAGGCAGCCTAGTGGTCAGAGACAGGCAGCCTAGTGGTTAGAGGCAGGCAGCCTAGTGGTTAGAGGCAGGCAGCCTAGTGGTTAGAGGCAGGCAGCCTAGTGGTCAGAGTCAGGCAGCCTAGTGGTTAGAGGCAGGCAGCCTAGTGGTTAGAGGCAGGCAGCCTAGTGGTTAGAGGCAGGTAGCCTAGTGGTTAGAGCGTTGGACTAGTAACCTAAAGGTTGCAAGATCAAATCCTCTGAGCTGACAATGTAAAAATCTGTCGTTCTGCCGCTGAACAAGGCAGTTAACCCACTGTTCCTAGGCCGTCATTGATAATAAGAATGTGTTCTTAACTGACTTGCCTAGTTAAATAAATAAATACAGAAACACCATCTTGGAAACTGGAAGTTAAAATGATAACACAAAGCCCGACTACACGTACCGCTGGAAAATACAGACCATTCTCCTTGTATGACTGGTGGAGGAGAGACAGGCGTGTTCTACAGGTCTTTCTGATGGGAGGCATTAGACCATTCTCCTTGTATGACTGGTGGAGGAGAGTCAGGCGTGTTCTACATGTCTTTCTGATGGGAGGCATTAGACCATTCTCCTTGTATGACTGGTGGAGGAGAGACAGGCGTGTTCTACAGGTCTTTCTGATGGGAGGCATTAGACCATTCTCCTTGTATGACTGGTGGAGGAGAGTCAGGCGTGTTCTACAGGTCTTTCTGATGGGAGGCATTAGACCATTCTCCTTGTATGACTGGTGGAGGAGAGTCAGGCGTGTTCTACAGGTCTTTCTGATGGGAGGCATTAGACCATTCTCCTTGTATGACTGGTGGAGGAGAGACAGGCGTGTTCTACAGGTCTTTCTGATGGGAGGCATTAGACCATTCTCCTTGTATGACTGGTGGAGGAGAGTCAGGCGTGTTCTACATGTCTTTCTGATGGGAGGCATTAGACCATTCTCCTTGTATGACTGGTGGAGGAGAGACAGGCGTGTTCTACAGGTCTTTCTGATGGGAGGCATTAGACCATTCTCCTTGTATGACTGGTGGAGGAGAGTCAGGCGTGTTCTACAGGTCTTTCTGATGGGAGGCATTAGACCATTCTCCTTGTATGACTGGTGGAGGAGAGTCAGGCGTGTTCTACAGGTCTTTCTGATGGGAGGCATTAGACCATTCTCCTTGTATGACTGGTGGAGGAGAGTCAGGCGTGTTCTACAAGTCTTTCTGATGGGAGGCATTAGACCATTCTCCTTGTATGACTGGTGGAGGAGAGACAGGCGTGTTCTACAGGTCTTTCTGATGGGAGGCATTAGACCATTCTCCTTGTATGACTGGTGGAGGAGAGACAGGCGTGTTCTACAGGTCTTTCTGATGGGAGGCATTAGACCATTCTCCTTGTATGACTGGTGGAGGAGAGTCAGGCGTGTTCTACATGTCTTTCTGATGGGAGGCATTAGACCATTCTCCTTGTATGACTGGTGGAGGAGAGTCAGGCGTGTTCTACAGGTCTTTCTGATGGGAGGCATTAGACCATTCTCCTTGTATGACTGGTGGAGGAGAGACAGGCGTGTTCTACAGGTCTTGTTGATGGGAGGCATTAGACCATTCTCCTTGTATGACTGGTGGAGGAGAGTCAGGCGTGTTCTACAGGTCTTTCTGATGGGAGGCATTAGACCATTCTCCTTGTATGACTGGTGGAGGAGAGACAGGCGTGTTCTACAGGTCTTGTTGATGGGAGGCATTAGACCATTCTCCTTGTATGACTGGTGGAGGAGAGTCAGGCGTGTTCTACAGGTCTTTCTGATGGGAGGCATTAGACCATTCTCCTTGTATGACTGGTGGAGGAGAGACAGGCGTGTTCTACATGTCTTTCTGATGGGAGGCATTAGACCATTCTCCTTGTATGACTGGTGGAGGAGAGTCAGGCGTGTTCTACAGGTCTTTCTGATGGGAGGCATTAGACCATTCTCCTTGTATGACTGGTGGAGGAGAGACAGGCGTGTTCTACAGGTCTTGTTGATGGGAGGCATTAGACCATTCTCCTTGTATGACTGGTGGAGGAGAGTCAGGCGTGTTCTACAGGTCTTTCTGATGGGAGGCATTAGACCATTCTCCTTGTATGACTGGTGGAGGAGAGACAGGCGTGTTCTACAGGTCTTGTTGATGGGAGGCATTAGACCATTCTCCTTGTATGACTGGTGGAGGAGAGTCAGGTGTGTTCTACAGGTCTTGTTGATGGGAGGCATTAGACCATTCTCCTTGTATGACTGGTGAAGGAGAGTCAGGCGTGTTCTACAGGTCTTGTTGATGGGAGGCATTAGACCATTCTCCTTGTATGACTGGTGAAGGAGAGTCAGGCGTGTTCTACAGGTCTTTCTGATGGGAGGCATTAGACCATTCTCCTTGTATGACTGGTGGAGGAGAGACAGGCGTGTTCTACAGGTCTTGTTGATGGGAGGCATTAGACCATTCTCCTTGTATGACTGGTGGAGGAGAGTCAGGCGTGTTCTACAGGTCTTTCTGATGGGAGGCATTAGACCATTCTCCTTGTATGACTGGTGGAGGAGAGTCAGGCGTGTTCTACAGGTCTTGTTGATGGGAGGCATTAGACCATTCTCCTTGTATGACTGGTGAAGGAGAGTCAGGCGTGTTCTACAGGTCTTGTTGATGGGAGGCATTAGACCATTCTCCTTGTATGACTGGTGAAGGAGAGTCAGGCGTGTTCTACAGGTCTTTCTGATGGGAGGCATTAGACCATTCTCCTTGTATGACTGGTGGAGGAGAGACAGGCGTGTTCTACAGGTCTTGTTGATGGGAGGCATTAGACCATTCTCCTTGTATGACTGGTGGAGGAGAGTCAGGCGTGTTCTACAGGTCTTTCTGATGGGAGGCATTAGACCATTCTCCTTGTATGACTGGTGGAGGAGAGTCAGGCGTGTTCTACAGGTCTTTCTGATGGGAGGCATTAGACCATTCTCCTTGTATGACTGGTGGAGGAGAGACAGGCGTGTTCTACAGGTCTTTCTGATGGGAGGCATTAGACCATTCTCCTTGTATGACTGGTGGAGGAGAGACAGGCGTGTTCTACAGGTCTTTCTGATGGGAGGCATTAGACCATTCTCCTTGTATGACTGGTGGAGGAGAGACAGGCGTGTTCTACAGGTCTTTCTGATGGGAGGCATTAGACCATTCTCCTTGTATGACTGGTGGAGGAGAGTCAGGCGTGTTCTACAGGTCTTTCTGATGGGAGGCATTAGACCATTCTCCTTGTATGACTGGTGGAGGAGAGACAGGCGTGTTCTACAGGTCTTTCTGATGGGAGGCATTAGACCATTCTCCTTGTATGACTGGTGGAGGAGAGTCAGGCGTGTTCTACAGGTCTTTCTGATGGGAGGCATTAGACCATTCTCCTTGTATGACTGGTGGAGGAGAGACAGGCGTGTTTTACGAATCTTTCTGATGGGAGGCATTAATATTTTGTCATTATTATACAATAGATGGCCGTAATCACCGTCAGACACACTTGGCTAACTTGATGGGCCATGTAAAAATCTGGCCATGTGGAGTCTTTTGCTAAGACATGCTAGCTAAGCAATGAACCATAATCCTAATCCATAGCGTACTAGCAATACAAACCGATTGTCATAGCTAGCTAAAGTTAACAAAATAGGTTTAAAGTTAGCTAGCTAACATTAGGCTATAACTAGCAATATGAAATGGCATTCTGAGATAACATACTAACCGTTACACACAGATCATAAACGTAATGTCAGCTAGCGAGCCAGCCTTCTAATGTCAGCTAGCGAGCCAGCCATCTAATGTCAGCTAGCGAGCCAGCCTTCTAATGTCAGCTAGCGAGCCAGCCATCTAATGTCATCTAGCGAGCCAGCCATCTAATGTCAGCTAGCTATCGAACAGTAAGCTTTAACTTGGGGTATTTGAAAACAACTTTCTGACAAAATTAGAAACTTAACGTTATAATATCTGAATCTGTAGCTAGACTCTTATACATGGATGAAAGCTTCATGGCAGACTGCAACCCCTTTCATTAAATAAGACTTCCTGTGTCATTTCCATTTAGTTTGCTTGGCCAGTTGTTGTGTCAAGTCCCTCTGGTTCACACTGACCATGTGCAATGCCATGAGAATCATCGTAAGCGTTAGCCCCCAAACCAAACTCTGACCATTTTACTCTCCCTAGCAAAGCTGGTTAGGCTGTTTTCATGTTATCCAGAGCTGGTTAGGCTGTTTTCATGTTATCCAGAGCTGGTTAGGCTGTTTTCATGTTATCCAGAGCTGGTTAGGCTGTTTTCATGTTAACCAGAGCTGGTTAGGCTGTTTTCATGTTATCCAGAGCTGGTTAGGCTGTTTTCATGTTATCCAGAGCTGGTTAGGCTGTTTTGATGTTATCCAGAGCTGGTTAGGCTGTTTTCATGTTATCCAGAGCTGGTTAGGCTGTTTTGATGTTATCCAGAGCTGGTTAGGCTGTTTTCATGTTATCCAGAGCTGGTTAGGCTGTTTTCATGTTATCCAGAGCTGGTTAGGCTGTTTTCATGTTATCCAGAGGTGGTTAGGCTGTTTTAACATGTTATCCAGAGCTGGTTAGGCTGTTTTGATGTTATCCAGAGCTGGTTAGGCTGTTTTGATGTTATCCAGAGCTGGTTGGGCTGTTTTCATGTTATCCAGAGCTGGTTAGGCTGTTTTCATGTTATCCAGAGCTGGTTAGGCTGTTTTCATGTTAACCAGAGCTGGTTAGGCTGTTTTCATGTTATCCAGAGCTGGTTAGGCTGTTTTAACATGTTATCCAGACTGTTGGTGACTGTGACTGTGCTCCTGGCAACAATTGAATCACGCTTTTTTTGCAACACAGGCCATATTCAACCTGTGTTGAGCGTTTGTAAATTCATCAGTTATTCTGCGATCTCTAGCGCACTTAGACGAGAGTGCTCTGAAACAGTTGTTGCAGGGACGTTCTATTGAAATGGATACTTGCATAGTGGAGTCTTTTGTTAAGTTTTACTACGCGATACATAAAAAAAGCTGCGTTAGACAGGATTACCCAGACATACTGACCAGCTCAAAATAGACAGAATCGTGCTATATGGCAGACCAATCCAAACTCATCTCTCGGCATGTGCAGCCCACTCATTATCTCAGCCAATCATGGCTAGTAGGAAGGCTGCTGCCTTTTTCTGTGACTAAACCAATTAGGCTCGTAATTTAACAATTTTATTCTTATCTACAGATGGCATACACGTTTTTTATTAATCCACATGAAAGTTCACATGTTCGAGAAAGCATTTCTACCCCCAAAAACATTTATATATTTCAAAAAAATAGTTTACCTTCAAATGGCTCTTCTGTGAAGTAGTGACCCGTGACATACGCCTAGTTTCCTGAAACGAGTCACTAATACAGCAGCACCTCCATAGGCATTCCTGTCTTTTCTGTAGAAGTTAACTTCTTAGGGATCAGCATGGTGCGTTGGGGCGCTAGCGCCCCACTCCCGACACTACCAGGTGAAATGCAAGGAATTTTACTTTGGGCACGCCAGACTCTCCAAAACGGTCATCTCGTGCGCTACTCCCTAAGAAGTTAAATCCTTGTACTGCTGTATCCTCAAATGAATTACCTAAGGTAGTCTCAGATACAGCTAATGTATTAATGTTATCTGACGTGTTAGGTTTCAGAGTAAATAACTCACGGACACTAGAGAAGCTTTAACCAAGTTTAATTATTCCCTAAGGGTCATTACAGCTGTAATTCAGACACAGACATGGCTTCCCCCGGGGTGGTAGTCACACCCTTCTCTTGGTGGAGTCTCCTCCTTATCGCTAAACATTGCATCCTTCTTGCTAAGCATGGAACTAAGTGATATGAGCCTTCAACGGTTTCTCCCCTTATCAGTACTGTCACATGCTGTTGTTTTCCCTGCACTCGGCCCCTCCAAAGCTTCATTATGGCACCCCTCATGTCTCCTTTGTAACTAATGTTCCTATTCTCTGAGTATAACAATGTTCCAACCCCGAATGCAACAGACGTTAGCAAGTTGTTGATTTCATGAACCTTATTTCTAAGGCTACATATATTAATATGGGCTATTCATAGCCCTTTCCTGTGTAGCTTATCAGAGATAGACATAATATGGATTAAAAATAAATTGTGTGTGTGAGAGATGTTAGGCTGTAGCCACTGACCCTGAGACTCTCTCATTCCTCCCAGTCTTTTGGGACAATAAGCCTGTCGAAGCTGATGTCAGCAATGTTCCCATGCTCTCTGGCAGCTTTCATAGCTGGGATAATTGTTTTTCCACCTCTGGCGCACAGCTTCAGAGAAGTCCTGTGGGCGTGCTACACCTCAATCTTCGTATGATTTATCAAATCAAATCAAATCAAATCAAATTTTATTTGTCACATACACATGGTTAGCAGATGTTAATGCGAGTGTAGCGAAATGCTTGTGCTTCTAGTTCCGACCATGCAGTAGTATCTAACAAGTAATCTAACAAATTCACAACAACTACCTTATACACACAAGAGTAAAGGAATGAATACGAGTATGTACATATAAATATATGGATGAGCGATGGCTGACCGGCATAGGCAAGATGCAGTAGATGGTATGGAGTACAGTATATACACATATATATGAGATGAGTAATGTAGGATATGTAAACATTATATAAATGGCATTGTTTAAAGTGGCTAGTGATACATTATTTCATCCAATTATAATTATTAAAGTGGCTAGAGATTTGGGTCGATGACCGAACGGCATAGGCAAGATACAGTAGATGGTTTAGAGTACAGTGTATACATTTGATATGAGTATGTCGGATACGTAAACATTATATACAAAATTGTTTAAAGTGGCTAGTGATACATTTGTTACATCCAATTCCTATGTATAAAGTGGCTAGAGATTTAAGTCAGTATGTTGGCAGCAGCCACTCAATGTTAGTGATGGCTGTTTAACAGTCTGATGGCCTTGAGGTAGAAGCTGTTTTTCAGTCTCTCGGTCCCAGCTTTGATGCACCTGTACTGACCTCGCCTTCTGGATGATAGCGGGGTGAACAGGCAGTGGCTCGGGTGGTTGTTGTCCTTGATGATCTTTTTTGGCCTTTCTGTGACATCGGGTGGTGTAGGTGTCCTGGAGGGCAGGTAGTTTAACCCCGGTGATGCGTTGTGCAGTCCTCACTACCCTCTGGAGAGCCTTACGGTTGTGGGCGGAGCAGTTGCCGTACCAGGCGGTGATACAGCCCGACAGGATGCTCTCGATTGTGCATCTGTAAAAGTTTGTGAGTGATTTTGGTGACAAGCCAAATTTCTTCCAGCCTCCTGAGGTTGAAGAGGCGCTGTTGCGCCTTCTTTACCACGCTGTCTGTGTGGGTGGACCAATTCAGTTTGTCCGTGATGTGTACGCCGAGAACTTAAAACTTTCCACCTTCTCCACTACTGTCCCTCGATGTGGATAGGGGTGCTCCCTCTCCTGTTTCCTGAAGTCCACGATCATCTCCTTTGTTTTGTTGACATTGAGTGAGAGGTTATTTTCCTGACACCACACTCCGAGGCCCTCACCTCCTCTCTGTAGGCCGTCTCGTCGTTGTTGGTAATCAAGCCTACCACTGTAGTGTCGTCAGCAAACTTGATGATTGAGTTGGATGCGTGCTTGGCCACGCAGTCATGGGTAAACAGGGAGTACAGGAGAGGGCTGAGCGCACCCTTGTGGGGCCCCAGTGTTGAGGATCAGCGGGGTGGAGATGTTGTTTCCTACCCTCACCACCTGGGACCGGCCCGTCAGGAAGTCCAGGACCCAGTTGCATTAGGCTGGGTCGAGACCCAGGGTCTCGAGCTTAATGGCGAGCTTGGAGAGGGAACTATGGTGTTAAATGCTGAGCTGTAGTCGATGAACAGCATTCTTACATAAGTATTCCTCTTGTCCAGATGGGTTAGGGCAGTATGCAGTGTGATTGCGATTAAGTCGTCTGTGGACCTATTGGGACGGTAAGCAAATTGGAGTGGGTCCAGGGTGTCTGGCAGGATGGAGGTGATATGATCCTTGACTAATCTCTCAAAGCACTTCATGATGGACGGAAGTGAGTGCTACGGGCGATAGTCATTTAGCTCAGTCACCTTAGCTTTCTTGGGAACAGGAACAATGGTGGCCCTCTTGAAGCATGTGGGAACAGCAGACTGGGATAGGGACTGATTGAATATGTCCGTAAACACACCAGCCAGCTGGTCTGCGCATGCTC
The DNA here is from genome assembly GCA_030435695.1 of Brachymystax lenok tsinlingensis. Classification (NCBI taxonomy): domain Eukaryota; kingdom Metazoa; phylum Chordata; class Actinopteri; order Salmoniformes; family Salmonidae; genus Brachymystax; species Brachymystax lenok. The sequence goes on from CM059801.1 coordinate 41,102,059, forward strand.
TGAGGACACGGCCAGGGATGCCATCTGGGCGGCAGCCTTGCGAGGGTTAACACATTTAAATGTTTTCTCACATTGGCTGCGGTGAAGGTGAGCCCGCAGGTTTTGGTAGCGGGCGTGTCGGTGGCACTGTATTGTCCTCAAAGCGAGCAAAGAAGTTGTTTAGTTTGTCTGGGAGCAGGACGTCATGGTCCGCGACGGGCTGGTTTTCTTTTTGTAGTCCGTGATTGACTGTAGACCCTGCCACATTCCTCTTGTGTCTGAGCCATTGAATTGTGACTCTACTTTGTCTCTATATTGACGCTTAGCTTGTTTGATTGCCTTGCGGAGAGGAGTAGCTGCACTGTTTGTATTCAGTCATGTTTCCGGTAGCCTTTACCTGGTTAAAAGCAGTGGTTCGCTTTCAGTTTTGCGAATGCTGCCATCAATCCATGGTTTCTGGTTGGGGAAGGTTTTGATATTTGCTATGGGTACAACATCACCAATGCATTTGCTAATAAACTCGCTCACCGAATCAGCGTATACATCAATGTTGTTGTCAGATGCTATCCGGAACATATCCCAGTCCACGTGCTCGAAGCAATCTTGCAGCATGGAATCAGATTGGTCGGACCAGCGTTGAACAGACCTGAGAACGGGCGTTTCCTGTTTTAGTTTCTGTTTGTAGGCTGGGAGCAACAAAATGGAGTCATGAGTCAGACTTGCCGAAAGGAGGGCGGAGAATAGCCTTGTATGCATCACGGAAGTTGGAATAACAGTGGTCAGGATTTTACCAGCCGGGTGGCACATTCGATATGCTGGTAAAATTTCGGGAGCCTTGTTCTTAAATTAGCCTTATTAAAATCCCCAGCCACAATAAATGCAGCCTCAGGATATGTGGTTTCCAGTTTACATAGAGTCCGATGAATTTCTTTCAGTGCCGTCGATGTATCAGCTTGAGGGGGATGTACACGGCTGTGATTATAATCGAGGAGAATTCTCTTGGTAGATAATGCGGTCTGCATTTGATTGTAAGGAATTCTATGTCAGGTGAACAAAGGACTTGAGTTCCTGTATGTTGTTATGATCACACCACGTCTAGTTAATCATAAGACACACACCCCGCCCTTCTTCTTACCAGAGAGATGTTTGTTTCTGTCAGGTAGCGATGCGTGGAGAAACCAGGTGGCTGTACCGACTCTGATAACGTGTCCTGAGTGAGCCATGTTTCCGTGAAGCAAAGAACGTTGCAGTCTCGAATGTCTCTCTGAAAGGCAACCCTCGATCGGATTTCGTCTACTTTGTTGTCAAGAGACTGTACATTGGCGATTAAAATACTCGGAGAGGTGCACGATGCGCCCGTCGGACGTAGCTTGACCAAAGACCGGCGGCGTTTCCCTCTTCTCGAGCGCCGCCGTTGTTTTGAAGTAGCCACGTGCTATCCAGTCTGTTGTTGTGTTTGGGTTAACGAAAGGAGAATCCTCTTTGGGAAAGTCGTATTCCTGGTCGTAATGTTGGTAAGTTGACGTTGCTCTTATATCCAATAGTTCCTCCCGGTTGTATGTAATAAAACTTAATATTTTCCGGGGTAACAATGTAAGAAGTAATACATAAAAAAACAAAATACTGCATGGTTTCCTGAGAACGTGAAGCGAGGCTGCCATCTCTGTCGGCGCCGGAAGAAGCTTTTCAGTGAAGCTTTTCAGTGAACATTTTTCTTACTTTCTCCTCAGACTCGGCACAGTTATTATATGAAAACTATAGTATGCCATCTACAACAATGTTATTCCTCCTGGATTGTCCTTCTATAGTCTGTTTTCTCAGGCATCTGTAATAATGATTCACAGAGAGTGCTCGAGAGGACTTACAGTTTTTTGCCATCTTGCTGCAAGTCTCTTTGAGGACATCCACATCTCCCTGGGAGAACTGCAAACTGTTCTTAAAACTTCTTCGGGATCTGTTTCTTTTCCACGGGACGGTTGAGCTAACGTAGGCTAATGCGATTTAGCATGAGGTTGTAAGTAACAATAACATTTCCCAGGACATAGACATATCTGATATTGGCAGAAAGCTTAAATTCTTGTTAATCTAACTGCACTGTCCAATTTACAGTAGCTATTACAGTGAAATAATACCATGCTATTGTTTGAGGAGAGTGCACAGTTTTGAACATGAAAAGCTATTAATAAACCAATTAGGCACCATTTCTTTTTACAGAAATGCAATGGTTCATGGTCCAATGGTGCAGCTGGGCTAGAATAATACATTATGGCCTTTCAAAGATGATGGTGCAAAATAAACATGATCTTTTACCAGATCGATTGTGTTATATTCTACTACATTCCTTTCACATTTCCATAAACTTCAAAGTGTTTCCTTTCAAATGGTACCAATAATATGTATATCTTTGCTTCAGTGTCTGAGCTACAGGCAGTTAGATTTGGGTATGTCATTTTAGGGGTCCATTCTTTTGTTAGTTGAGTCCATCAGTATTTGGACGAAGCTTTTGAAACTATTTTCCCGTTGTTGTAACAACTGCTTTTAGAACCGTTTTTGTTCGTTTAAAAGATTTTTCACCTGTGAAAGAGAAACACTGTCCTCTCCGTGTCGCCCACCTTTGGTTTTGGATGTCATGGCAGCAATGTGGGCTAAGGCTACGCAGTTCCCCCTATGTAACTTTCTCACTCATCATTATTCACAATAGCCCTTATGCACGTTCCATGATCGAACGTTCTAAACACACTTCCTACCGGCGTGGCAATTTCCGGTCAGTCTAGTTCTTATTGACGATATAACGCTACTACCACTATGTCGCTGTTTTCAAATCAAATCAAATGTTATTTGTCACATACACATGGTTAGCAGATGTTAATGCGAGTGTAGTGAAATGCTTGTGCTTCTAGTTCCGACCATGCAGTAGTATCTAACAACAACAACTACCTTATACACACAAGTGTAAAGGATTGAATACGAGTATGTACATATAAATATATGGATGAGCGATGGCTGACAGGCATAGGCAAGATGCAGTAGATGGTATGGAGTACAGTATATACATGTGAGATTAGTAGTGTAGGATATGTAAACATTATATAAATGGCATCGTTTAAAGTGGCTAGTGATACATTTATTACAACAAACTTTTTAATTATTGAGTCGATAGCCGAATGGCATAGGCAAGATACAGTAGATGGTATAGAGTACAGTGTATACATTTGATATGAGTAATGTCGGATATGTAAAAATTACATACAAAATTGTTTAAAGTGGCTAGTGATACATTACATCCAGTTTTGTTACATCCAGTCCTTGAACTCAGGTGGCAGGTGGGCTTTGATGGTTTCCTTGGGGATCCATATCCGTGCTGATCCAAGCAGACAGTAGAGGAAGTTGGCCCAAGAGATGATAATCCGGCTCACTGTCGATTGGTGGATTCTGAACCGACGGGACAAATCCTTCCGCTTCAGACCCAGCGACAGATGAGTCATAAACAAGAAGAGCTCTTCGATTGAACGTTAAAGAAATACAGTCCTTACACCCGGTCCATAACACAAAGTAAATTATGTTTAACAATTACAGTGAGATCAAATAATATTCTCTTAAGTATTTAATGAAGTTGTCCCTTACCGGTTTTCTTTGAGTAACACTTGTTTCAGATGGATTGGTGCTTGTGACACTTATAAACTTGGTCTCTGCTGCTGGCCGCTCAATCAAGTGCCAGAAGGCCACCAGGTGGGTGTAGCTTGCAGATCTAAAGACGGACCCAGAGTATTTGAATACCAAAAAAAGCTCATTACTATTATTGCCCATCTTCTCTAAGCCTTAAGTAGCACTAGACATGACCTCTAGCTGCTATTGTAGCCTGTTTTTCTTGTTACTGTAATTGGTACTGTAATTTACAGCAGCTTTCATCACAGCAGTGAGTTTGTTTTTAATGTTCTGTTAGTCCACTTCCCAGGTTAAATAAGAACCACATTTTATTTGCAGAAACGACCTGGGACCATTTTTGGGGGTTAACTGAAAACTAATGTAAAGACAATATACATCCAATGTATAAGATATGCTAGCCTAGTTTTAAATAACAATGAACATGTACTTAAAAGGTAAGATGGACTTTGGGATAATAATAATAATAATTAATAGTAAATAATAAACAATAGTAATGCTGGATAATAATAAATCATTACTGTACCTTGTGTAAAAACGTATATCCTCGTCAAAATCAGCAAATCGCTATAGACCAAAACCGTGGTCAGTTTCTCCAGCTTGGCTCAAAGCTCCTCAATTTAGCTTACGTGCTCATGGTTTGCCATGAGGGCCATGTCCAGGGCTGCGGGTTCAGGGACTGCACAGTAGTCCTGTGTCTGGAGTGGACCGGGTCAGAGACGGCACAGTCCATAGGCAGCGCACCTTGTTCTTCATCCTCAGTCGGAGCAGGAGGATTCGGTCACCAGGTCTCTTTTGAATGTGCCAGTTCCACGCCAAGACTGGAGGAACAACACCTCTTTTTAGGTATTGTCGCCCCCCAAAATGTTTCCCTCGACAAAGTCACTCTCGACGGAATGTCAAATCAATCAATCAAATGTATTTATAAAGCCCTTCTTACATCAGCTGATGTCACAGAGTGCTGTACAGAAACCCAGCCTAAAACCCCAAACAGCAAGCAATGCAGGTGTAGAAGCACGTGTGTACTACACACCTTTGTGTGTTTGGTGACCTTTTTCTGAGCTTTACATCGACCGGGAAACTATGGAAGCTCACAATACCGTTACATTTGGAAGAAACCGAACACAGAAGCACTGAACAATGTTCCTTAGCACCTCCTTCGCCGGGCTGTCATTTAAACGTAGTCATTGCGAACTATTTCAGTCCGAAATGCATCTACGATAGCTAGTAAGCTAATGATAAAAACAATAGCAGAAGTCGCTCCGGAAGTCATCATCCCGGTAGGAAGTCAATTAGAACGTTGGAGGCGATATAATGCATATTCATTAATTATTTTCTGTAAGCACGGTAGCATCCACATTAATGTTGACGTGTTCAGCAACATATTCTATACATTTGATCAAATTAAAAGTTGTAGCTTCACTGTGTCCAAAGAAACACGTAGGAGAGTGTCTGTTGTTGTTGTTTCTGATGATGATGATGACATGCATTTGATTGTTATATGTACTAAATATAGTGTCCTAACTGTCCATGTGTGTTTTGAAAGGTGCTTGTAAGTTGTAACTAAAACGTATGTAGGTCCATATTATTATTATTATTATTATTACCATCCAGGACAATGGCAGGCTGGAGGGCTGGGGCATAATAGGGCCCCTGTAGAGGGACTAGAGACCCACAGTCTCCTCTAGCACATACAGATGGCCGACGAGATCCATTGCTGAGAGGAGATCCACTGAGGGGAGAGATCCACTGCTGAGATGAGATCCACTGAGAAGAGGAGATCCACTGAAGGGAGAGATCCACTGCTGAGATGAGAGGAGATCCACTGAAGGGAGAGATCCACTGCTGAGATGAGAGGAGATCCACTGAAGGGAGAGATCCATGGAAAAGGACAGATAAGAGGAGTATATATAGTGCTGAGAGTAGATTTAAAAAAAAGACGTGACTGTTTCTCTCTCTAAACCACTCCCTGAAGAACAATAATGGTAAACTCCACAGAACAATAATGGTAAACTCCACAGAATAAATAATGGTTAACTCCACAGAATAAATAATGGTTAACTCCACAGAATATATAATGGTTAACTCCACAGAATAAATAATGGTTACCTCCACAGAATAAATAATGGTTAACTCCACAGAATAAATAATGGTTACCTCCACTGCTTTATTGTACAGGGACAGAACAGGGACTAAACGTTAGAGAGTAATATACTCTGGTTTATACACTACTGTCTATACTGTCTATACACACCATCCTATATAACTACTGTCTATACTGTCTATACTCACCATCCTATATAACTACTGTCTATATACACCATCATATATAACTACTGTCTATACTGTCTATACACACCATCCTATATAACTACTGTCTATACTGTCTATACACACCATCCTGTATAACTACTGTCTATACACACCATCATATATAACTACTGTCTATACTGTCTATACACACCATCCTATATAACTACTGACTATACACACCATCCTATATAACTACTGTCTATACACACCATCCTATATAACTACTGTCTATACTGTCTATACACACCATCCTATATAACTACTGTCTATACACACCATCCTATATAACTACTGTCTATACACACCATCCAATATAACTACTGTCTATACTGTCTATACACACCATCCTATATAACTACTGTCTATATACACCATCATATATAACTACTGTCTATACTGTCTATACACACCATCATATATAACTACTGTCTATACTGTCTATACACACCATCATATATAACTACTGTCTATACTGTCTATACACACCATCATATATAACTACTGTCTATACTGTCTATACACACCATCATATATAACTACTGTCTATACTGTCTATACACACCATCATATATAACTACTGTCTATACTGTCTATACACACCATCCTATATAACTACTGTCTATACTGTCTATACACACCATCCTATATAACTACTGTCTATACTGTCTATACACACCATCATATATAACTACTGTCTATACTGTCTATACACACCATCCTATATAACTACTGTCTATACACACCATCCTATATAACTACTGTCTATACTGTCTATACACACCATCCTATATAACTACTGTCTATACTGTCTATACACACCATCATATATAACTACTGTCTATACACACCATCCTATATAACTACTGTCTATACACACCATCCTATATAACTACTGTCTATACACACCATCATATATAACTACTGTCTATACTGTCTATACACACCAACCTATATAACTACTGTCTATACTGTCTACACACACCATCCTATATAACTACTGTCTATACTGTCTATACACACCATCCTATATAACTACTGTCTACACTGTCTATACACACCATCCTATATAACTACTGTCTATACTGTCTATACACACCATCCTATATAACTACTGTCTATACACACCATCCTATATAACTACTGTCTATACACACCATCCTATATATCTACTGTCTATACTGTCTATACACACCATCCTATATATCTACTGTCTATACTGTCTATACACACCATCCTATATAACTACTGTCTATACACACCATCCTATATAACTACTGTCTATACTGTCTATACACACCATAATATATAACTACTGCCCATACTGTCTATACACACCATCCTATTATAACTACTGTCTATGCTGTCTATACACACCATCCTATATAACTACTGTCTATACACACCATTCTATATATCTGCTGTCTATACTGTCTATACACACCATCCTATATAACTACTGTCTATACACACCATCGTATATATCTGCTGTCTATACACACCATCCTATATAACTACTGTCTATACACACCATCCTATATAACTACTGTCTATACACACCATCCTATATAAATACTGTCTATACTGTCTATACACACCATCCTATATAACTACTGTCTATACACACCATCCTATATAACTACTGTCTATATACACCATCCTATATAACTACTGTCTATACACACCATCCTATATAACTACTGTCTATACTGTCTATTCACACCATCCAATATAACTAATGTCTATACACACCATCCTATATAACTACTGTCTATACTGTCTATACACACCATCCTATATAACTACTGTCTATACACACCATCCTATATAACTACTGTCTATACACACCATCCTATATAACTACTGTCTATACTGTCTATTCACACCATCCAATATAACTAATGTCTATACACACCATCCTATATAACTAATGTCTATACTGTCTATACAAACTACCTTTATAACTACTGTCTATACACACCATCCCATATATCTACTGTCTATACTGTCTATACAAACCATCCTATATAACTACTGTCTATACACACCATCCTATATAACTAATGTCTATACTGTCTATACAAACTACCTTTATAACTACTGTCTATACACACCATCCCATATATCTACTGTCTATACTGTCTATACAAACCATCCTATATAACTACTGTCTATACACACCATCCTATATAACTACTGTCTATACACACCATCCTATATAACTACTGTCTATACTGTCTATACTCACCATCCTATATAACTACTGTCTATACACACCATCCTATATAACTACTGTCTATACACACCATCCTATATAACTACTGTCTATACACACCATCCTATATAACTACTGTCTATACTGTCTATACACACCATCCTATATAACTACTGTCTATACACACCATCCTATATAACTACTGTCTATACACACCATCCTATATAACTACTGTCTATACTGTCTATACAAACTACCTTTATAACTACTGTCTATACACACCGTCCCATATAACTACTGTCTATACACACCATCCTATTATAACTACTGTCTATACTGTCTATACACACCATCCTATATACAGTGGGGCAAAAAAGTATTTAGTCAGCCACCAATTGTGCAAGTTCTCTCACTTAAAAAGATGAGAGAGGCCTGTAATTTTCATCATAGGTACACTTCAACTATGACAGACAAAATGAGGAAAAAAAATCCAGAAAATCACATTGTAGGATTTTTAATGAATTTATTTGCAAATTATGGTGGAAAATAAGTATTTGGTCACACACAAACAAGCAAGATCTCTGGCTCTCACAGACCTGTAACTTCTTCTTTAAGAGGCTCCTCTGTCCTCCACTCGTTACCTGTATTAATGGCACCTGTTTGAACTTGTTATCAGTATAAAAGACACCTGTCCACAACCTCAAACAGTCACACTCCAAACTCCACTATGGCCAAGACCAAAGAGCTGTCAAAGGACACCAGAAACAAAATTGTAGACCTGCACCAGGTTGGGAAGACTGAATCTGCAATAAGTAAGCAGCTTGGTTTGAAGAAATCAACTGTGGGAGCAATTATTAGGAAATGGAAGACATACAAGACCACTGATAATCTTCCTCGATCTGGGGCTCCACGCAAGATCTCACCCGTGGGGTCAAAATGATCACAAGAACGGTGAGCAAAAATCCCAGAACCACACGGGGACCTAGTGAATGACCTGCAGAGAGCTGGGACCAAAGTAACAAAGCCTACCATCAGTAACACACTACGCCGCCAGGGACTCAAATCCTGCAGTGCCAGACGTGTCCCCCTGCTTAAGCCAGTACATGTTCAGGCCCGTCTGAAGTTTGCTAGAGACCATTTGGATGATCCAGATGAGGATTGGGAGAATGTCATATGGTCAGATGAAACCAAAATAGAACTTTTTGGTAAAAACTCAACTTTGTTTGGAGGACAAAGAATACTGAGTTGCATCCAAAGAACACCATACCTACTGTGAAGCATGGGGGTGGAAACATCATGCTTTGGGGCTGTTTTTCTGCAAAGGGACCAGGACGACTGATCCATGTAAAGGAAAGAATGAATGGGGCCATGTATCGTGAGATTTTGAGTGAAAACCTCCTTCCATCAGCAAGGGCATTGAAGATGAAACGTGGCTGGGTCTTTCATTGGTGGCTGGGTCTTTCATTGGTGGCTGACTAAATACTTTTTTGCCCCACTGTAACTACTGTCTATACTGTCAATACACACCATCCTATATCACTACTGTCTATGCACACCATCCTATATAACTACGTCTATACATACCATCCTATATATCTACTGTCTATACTGTCTATATACACCATCCTATTATAACTACTGTCTATACTGTCTATACACACCATCCTATATAACTACTGTCTATACTGTCTATACACACCATCCTATATATCTACTGTCTATACTGTCTATACACACCATCCTATATAACTACTGTCTATACTGTCTATACACACCATCCTATATAACTACTGTCTATACACACCATCCTATATAACTACTGTCTATACTGTATATACACACCATCCTATATATCTACTGTCTATACACACCATCCTATATAACTACTGTCTATACACACCATCCTATATAACTACTGTCTATACTGTCTATACAAACCATCCTATATAACTACTGTCTATACACACCATCCTATATAACTACTGTCTATACACACCATCCTATATATCTACTGTCTATACACACCATCCTATATATCTACTGTCTATACTGTCTACACACACCATCCTATATAACTACTGTCTATACTGTCTATACACACCATCCTATATAACTACTGTCTATATTGTCTATGCACACCATCCTATATATCTACTGTCTATACACACCATCCTGTATAACTACTGTCTATACACACCATCCTTTATATATACTGTCTATTGGGTTGTTAATTGGATTATTGTTACAGTGCTAGTGGGTTGTTAATTGGATAACTGTTACAGTGCTATTGGGTTGTTAATTGGATTATTGTTACAGTGCTATTGGGTTGTTAATTGGATTATTGTTACAGTGCTATTGGGTTGTTAATTGGATTATTGTTACAGTGCTAGTGGGTTGTTAATTGGATAACTGTTAAAATGCTATTGGGTTGTTAATTGGATTATTGTTACAGTGCTATTGGGTTGTTAATTGGATTATTGTTACAGTGCTATTGGGTTGTTAATTGGATTACTGTTACAGTGCTATTTGGTTGTTAATTGGCTTACTGTTACAGTGCTATTGGGTTGTTAATTGGATTACTGTTACAGTGCTATTTGGGTTGTTAATTTGATTATTGTTGCAGTGCTATTGGGTTGTTAATTGGATTATTGTTACAGTGCTATTGGGTTGTTAATTGGATTCTTGTTACAGTGCTATTGGGTTGTTAATTGGATTATTGTTACAGTGCTATTTGGTTGTTAATTGGATAACTGTTACAGTGCTATTGGGTTGTTAATTGGATTATTGTTACAGTGCTATTGGGTTGTTAATTTGATTATTGTTACAGTGCTATTGGGTTGTTAATTGGATTATTGTTACAGTGCTATTGGGTTGTTAATTGGATTACTGTTAGTGCTATTGGGTTGTTAATTGGATTATTGTTACAGTGCTATTTGGTTGTTAATTGGATAACTGTTACAGTGCTATTGTGTTGTTAATTGGATTATTGTTACAGTGCTATTGGGTTGTTAATTGGATTATTGTTACAGTGCTATTGGGTTGTTAATTGGATTCGTTGCAACGTTTCTTGATTTCTAGTTTTTTTTGTCATTCCATTTTTCTATTATTTGTGTATTTGTTTGACATTTTACAACATTGTTAGGAGCTAGAACATAAGCATTTTCTGCACCTGCTATAAGATCTTCTAAACTATGTACACAAACAATAAACGTTGATTTGATTTTGATACGATTCCGTTAACTCTGTCTGTCTGTCTGTCTGTCGCACATTGTCAAGGACTGTTGGTTAACTCTGTCATTTTAGACCTCTTTCCCACATTTTGGCCCTCTGTCCCGCATTCTGACCCTCTGTCCTGCAATCTGGCCATCTGTCCTGCGTTTTGCCCTCTGTCCCGCGTTTTGTCCTGCGTTTTGGCCCTCTGTTCCACAATTTGGCCCTCTGTCCCACATTCTGTCCCTCTGTCCAACACAATGGTCTCTGTCCCACATTCTGTCCCTCTGTCCCTCATTTCGCCCTCTGTCCCACATTCTGTCCCTCTGTCCTTCATTTCGTCCTCTGTCCCGCATTTTGGCACTCTGTCCCGCATTCTGGCCCTCTGTCCAGCATTTTGGCCCTCTGTCCCACATTTTGGCCCCCTGTCCCGAATTCTGGCCCTCTGTCCAGCATTCTGGCCGTCTGTCCCGCATTCTGGCCCTCTGTCCCGCATTCTGAACCTCTGTCCCGCATTCTGAACCTCTGTCCCGCATTCTGGCCCTCTGTCCAGCATTCTGGCCCTCTGTCCCGCATTCGGTCCTCTGTCCCACGTTTTGGCCCTCTGTCCAGCATTCTGGCCCTCTGTCCCGCATTCTGTCCCTCTGTCCCACATTATAAACCTCTGTCCCGCATTCTGGCCCTCTGTCCCGCATTCTGGCCCTCTGTCCCGCATTCGGCCCTCTGTCCCACGTTTTGGCCCTCTGTCCCGAACTCTGTCTGTCAGTCCCACATTCTGTCCCTCTGTCCCCCATTATGGCTCTCTGTCCCACATTCTGGCCCTCTGTCCCTTATTTCATCCTCTGTCCCAAATTCTGTCCCTCTGTCCCGCATTCCATCCTCTGTCCCACATTCTGTCCCTCTGTCCCATATTATGTCCCTCTGTCCAACATTCTGTCCCTCTGTCAGGCATTTTGGCCCTCTGTCCCACATTCTGTCCCTCTGTCCCACATTTTGTCCCTCTGTCCCACATTTTGTCCCTCTGTCCCACATTCTGTCCCTCTGTCCCACATTCTGGCCCTCTGTCCCACATTCTGTCCTCTGTCCCACATTTTTGCCCTCTGTCCCACATTTTGGACCTCTGTCCAACATTCTGGCCCTCTGTCCTGCATTCTGGCCCTTTGTCCCACATTCTGGCCCTCTGTCCTGCATTTTAGTCCTCTGTCCCACGTTCTGTCCCTCTGTCCTGCAATATGGCCATCTGTCCTGCGTTTTGCCCTCTGTCCCGCGTTTTGTCCTGCGTTATGGTCCTCTGGTCCACAATTTGGCCCTCTGTCCCGAACTCTGTCTGTCAGTCCCACATTCTGTCCCTCTGTCCCCCATTATGGCTCTCTGTCCCACATTCTGGCCCTCTGTCCCTTATTTCATCCTCTGTCCCAAATTCTGTCCCTCTGTCCCTCATTCCGTCCTCTGTCCCACATTCTGTCCCTCTGTCCCATATTATGTCCCTCTGTCCAACATTCTGTCCCTCTGTCCTGCATTTTGGCCCTCTGTCCCACATTCTGGCCCTCTGTCCCGCATTCGGGCCTCTGTCCCACGTTTGGCCATCTGTCCCACATTATGGCCCTCTGTCCCACATTATGGCCCTCTGTCCCGCATTCTGTCCCCTGTCCAACATTATGGCTCTCTGTCCCACGTTCTGTCCCTCTGTCACCCATTCTGGCTCTCTGTCCCACAATCTGGTTCTCTGTCCCCCATTATGGCACTTTGTCCCACATTCTGTCTCTCTGTCCCGCATTTTGGCCCTCTGTCCCACATTTTGGACCTCTGTCCAACATTCTGGCCCTCTGTCCTGCATTCTGGCCCTTTGTCCCACATTCTGGCCCTCTGTCCTGCATTTTAGTCCTCTGTCCCACGTTCTGTCCCTCTGTCCTGCAATCTGGCCATCTGTCCTGCGTTTTGCCCTCTGTCCCGCGTGTTTTGTCCTGCGTTTTGGCCCTCTGGTCCACAATTTGGCCCTCTGTCCCACATTCTGTCCCTCTGTCCGACATAATGGCTCTCTGTCCCACATTCTGTCCCTCTGTCCCTCATTTCGCCTACTGTCCCACATTCTGTCCCTCTGTCCCTCATTTCGTCCTCTGTCCCGCATTTTGGCCCTCTGTCCCGCATTCTGGCCCTCTGTCCCTCATTCTGGCCCTCTGTCCCGCATTCTGAACCTCTGTCCCGCATTCTGAACCTCTGTCCAGCATTCTGGCCCTCTGTCCCGCATTCTGGCCCTCTGTCCCGCATTCTGGCCCTCTGTCCCGCATTCTGAAACTCTATCCCGCATTCTGGCCCCTCTGTCCAGCATTCTGGCCCTCTGTCCAGCATTCTGGCCCTCTGTCCCGCATTCGGTCCTCTGTCCCACGTTTTGGCCCTCCGTCCAGCATTCTGTCCCTCTGTCCCACATTCTGGCCCTCTGTCCCACATTCTGTCCTCTGTCCCACATTTTTGCCCTCTGTCCCGCATTCTGGCCCTCTGTCCCTTATTCTGGCCCTCTGTCCGGCATTCTGGCCCTCTGTCCCGCATTCTGGCCCTCTGTCCCACATTCTGTCCTCTGTCCCACATTTATGCCCTCTGTCCCTTATTCTGGCCCTCTGTCCCTTATTCTGGCCCTCTGTCCTGCATTCTGGCCCTCTGTCCCGTATTCTGTCCCTCTGTCCCGCATTCGGCCTTCTGTCCCACGTTTTGGCCATCTGTCCCACATTATGGCCCTTTGTCCCGCATTCTGGCCCTCTGTCCCCCATTCTGGCCCTCTGTCCCGCATTTTGGCCCTCTGTCCCGCATTTTGGCCCTCTGTCCTGCATTCTTGCCCTCTGTCCCACATTCTTGCCCTCTGTCGCACATTCTGTCCTTCTGTCCCACATTTTGTCCCTCTGTCCCGCATTCTGGCCCTCTGTCCCTTATTCTGGCCCTCTGTCCGGCATTCTGGCCCTCTGTCCCGCATTCTGGCCCTCTGTCCCACATTCTGTCCTCTGTCCCACATTTATGCCCTCTGTCCCTTATTCTGGCCCTCTGTCCCTTATTCTGGCCCTCTGTCCTGCATTCTGGCCCTCTGTCCCGTATTCTGTCCCTCTGTCCCGCATTCGGCCTTCTGTCCCACGTTTTGGCCATCTGTCCCACATTATGGCCCTTTGTCCCGCATTCTGGCCCTCTGTCCCCCATTCTGGCCCTCTGTCCCGCATTTTGGCCCTCTGTCCCGCATTTTGGCCCTCTGTCCTGCATTCTTGCCCTCTGTCCCACATTCTTGCCCTCTGTCGCACATTCTGTCCTTCTGTCCCACATTTTGTCCCTCTGTCCCGCATTCTGGCCCTCTGTCCCGCATTCTGAACCTCTGTCCCGCATTCTGAACCTCTGTCCCGCATTCTGGCCCTCTGTCCAACATTCTGGCCCTCTGTCCCGCATTCGGTCCTCTGTCCCACGTTTTGGCCCTCTGTCCAGCATTCTGGCCCTCTGTCCCGCATTCTGTCCCTCTGTCCCGCATTCTAAACCTCTGTCCCGCATTCTGGCCCTCTGTCCCGCATTCTGGCCCTCTGTCTCGCATTCGGCCCTCTGTCCCACGTTTTAGCCCTCTGTCCCGAACTCTGTCTGTCAGTCCCACATTCTGTCCCTCTGTCCCCCATTATGGCTCTCTGTCCCACATTCTGGCCCTCTGTCCCTCATTTCATCCTCTGTCCCAAATTCTGTCCCTCTGTCCCGCATTCCGTCCTCTGTCCCACATTCTGGCCCTCTGTCCCATATTATGTCCCTCTGTCCAACATTCTGTCCCTCTGTCCGGCATTTTGGCCCTCTGTCCCACATTCTGGCCCTCTGTCTCGCATTCCGTCCTCTGTCCCACATTCTGTCCCTCTGTCCCACATTCTGTCCCTCTGTCCCACATTTTGTCCCTCTGTCCCACATTCTGTCCCTCTGTCCCACATTCTGTCCCTCTGTCCCACATTCTGTCCTTTGTCCCACATTTTTGCCCTCTGTCCCACATTTTGGACCTCTGTCCAACATTCTGGCCCTCTGTCCTGCATTCTGGCCCTTTGTCCCACATTCTGGCCCTCTGTCCTGCATTTTAGTCCTCTGTCCCACGTTCTGTCCCTCTGTCCTGCAATCTGGCCATCTGTCCTGCGTTTTGCCCTCTGTCCCGCGTTTTGTCCTGCGTTATGGCCCTCTGGTCCACAATTTGGCCCTCTGTCCCGAACTCTGTCTGTCAGTCCCACATTCTGTCCCTCTGTCCCCCATTATGGCTCTCTGTCCCACATTCTGTCCCTCTGTCCCTTATTTCATCCTCTGTCCCACATTCTGTCCCTCTGTCCCATAATATGTCCCTCTGTCCAACATTCTGTCCCTCTGTCCCGCACTTTGGCCCTCTGTCCCACATTCTGGCCCTCTGTCCCGCATTCCGTCCTCTGTCCCACATTCTGTCCCTCTGTCCCACATTCTGTCCCTCTGTCCCACATTTTGTCCCTCTGTCCCACATTCTGTCCCTCTGTCCCACATTCTGTCCCTCTGTCCCACATTTTTGCCCTCTGTCCCTCATTCTGGCCCTCTGGCCTGCATTCTGGCCCTCTGTCCCGCATTCGGCCCTCTGTCCCACGTTTGGCCATCTGTCCCACATTATGGCCCTCTGTCCCACATTATGGCCCTCTGTCCCGCATTCTGTCCCCTGTCCAACATTATGGCTCTCTGTCCCACGTTCTGTCCCTCTGTCACCCATTCTGGCTCTCTGTCCCACAATCTGGTTCTCTGTCCCCCATTATGGCACTTTGTCCCACATTCTGTCTCTCTGTCCTGCATTTTGGCCCTCTGTCCCACATTTTGGACCTCTGTCCAACATTCTGGCCCTCTGTCCTGCATTCTGGCCCTTTGTCCCACATTCAGGCCCTCTGTCCTGCATTTTAGTCCTCTGTCCCACGTTCTGTCCCTCTGTCCTGCAATCTGGCCATCTGTCCTGCGTTTTGCCCTCTGTCCCGCGTTTTGTCCTGCGTTTTGGCCCTCTGTCCCGCAATCTTGCTCTCTGTCCCACATTCTTGCCCTCTGTCCCACATTCTTGCCCTCTGTCCCACATTCTGGCCCTCTGTCCCGCATTTTGGCTCTCTGTCCCGAATTCTGTCCCCTGTCCAACATCATGTCCCTCTGTCCCACGTTCTGTCCCTCTGTCACCCATTCTGGCTCTCTGTCCCACATTCTGGTTCTCTGTCCCGCATTTTGGCCCTCTGTCCAGCATTTTGGCCCTCTGTCCCACATTTTGGCCCCCTCTCCAGAATTCTGGCCCTCTGTCCAGCATTCTGGCCCTCTGTCCCTCATTTCAACCTCTGTCCCACATTCTGGCCCTCTGTCCCGCATTCCGTCCTCTGTCCCACATTCTTGCCCTCTGTCCCACATTCTGGTCCTCTGTCCCGCATTTTGGCTCTCTGTCCCGAATTCTGTCCCCTGTCCAACGTCATGTCCCTCTGTCCCACGTTCTGTCCCTCTGTCACCCATTCTGGCTCTCTGTACCACATTCTGGTTCTCTGTCCCGCATTTTGGCCCTCTGTCCCGAACTCTGTCTGTCAGTCCCACATTTTGTCCCTCTGTCCCCGATTATGGCCCTCTGTCCCTTATTCTGTCCCTCTGTCCCGCACTTTGGCCCTCTGTCCCACATTCTGGCCCTCTGTCCCGCATTCCGTCCTCTGTCCCACATTCTGTCCCTCTGTCCCACATTTTGTCCCTCTGTCCCACATTCTGTCCCTCTGTCCCACATTCTGTCCCTCTGTCCCACATTTTTGCCCTCTGTCCCTCATTCTGGCCCTCTGGCCTGCATTCTGGCCCTCTGTCCCGCATTCGGCCCTCTGTCCCACGTTTGGCCATCTGTCCCACATTATGGCCCTCTGTCCCACATTATGGCCCTCTGTCCCGCATTCTGTCCCCTGTCCAACATTATGGCTCTCTGTCCCACGTTCTGTCCCTCTGTCACCCATTCTGGCTCTCTGTCCCACAATCTGGTTCTCTGTCCCCCATTATGGCACTTTGTCCCACATTCTGTCTCTCTGTCCTGCATTTTGGCCCTCTGTCCCACATTTTGGACCTCTGTCCAACATTCTGGCCCTCTGTCCTGCATTCTGGCCCTTTGTCCCACATTCAGGCCCTCTGTCCTGCATTTTAGTCCTCTGTCCCACGTTCTGTCCCTCTGTCCTGCAATCTGGCCATCTGTCCTGCGTTTTGCCCTCTGTCCCGCGTGTTTTGTCCTGCGTTTTGGCCCTCTGGTCCACAATTTGGCCCTCTGTCCCACATTCTGTCCCTCTGTCCGACATAATGGCTCTCTGTCCCACATTCTGTCCCTCTGTCCCTCATTTCGCCCACTGTCCCACATTCTGTCCCTCTGTCCCTCATTTCGTCCTCTGTCCCGCATTTTGGCCCTCTGTCCCGCATTCTGGCCCTCTGTCCCGCATTCTGGCCCTCTGTCCCGCATTCGGCCCTCTGTCCCATGTTTTGGCCCTCTGTCCCGAACTCTGTCTGTCAGTCCCACATTTTGTCCCTCTGTCCCCGATTATGGCTCTCTGTCCCACATTCTGGCCCTCTGTCCCTCATTTCATCCTCTGTCCCACATTCTGGCCCTCTGTCCCGCATTCCGCCCTCTGTCCCACATTCTGGCCCTCTGACGCACATTCTGTCCTTCTGTCCCACATTTTGTCCCTCTGTCCCACATTCTGTCCCTCTGTCCCACATTCTGGCCCTCTGTCCCACATTCTGTCCTCTGTCCCACATTTTTGCCCTCTGTCCCTTATTCTGGCCCTCTGTCCCTTATTCTGGCCCTCTGTCCTGCATTCTGGCCCTCTGTCCCGTATTCTGGCCCTCTGTCCCGCATTCGGCCTTCTGTCCCACGTTTTGGCCATCTGTCCCACATTATGGCCCTTTGTCCCGCATTTTGGCCCTCTGTCCCGCATTTTGGCCCTCTGTCCCGCAATCTTGCTCTCTGTCCCACATTCTTGCCCTCTGTCCCACATTCTTGCCCTCTGTCCCACATTCTGGCCCTCTGTCCCACGTTTGGCCATCTGTCCCACATTATGGCCCTCTGTCCCACATTATGGCCCTCTGTCCCGCATTCTGTCCCCTGTCCAACATTATGGCTCTCTGTCCCACGTTCTGTCCCTCTGTCACCCATTCTGTCTCTCTGTCCCACAATCTGGTTCTCTGTCCCCCATTATGGCACTTTGTCCCACATTCTGTCTCTCTGTCCTGCATTTTGGCCCTCTGTCCCACATTTTGGACCTCTGTCCAACATTCTGGCCCTCTGTCCTGCATTCTGGCCCTTTGTCCCACATTCAGGCCCTCTGTCCTGCATTTTAGTCCTCTGTCCCACGTTCTGTCCCTCTGTCCTGCAATCTGGCCATCTGTCCTGCGTTTTGCCCTCTGTCCCGCTGTTTTGTCCTGCGTTTTGGCCCTCTGGTCCACAATTTGGCCCTCTGTCCCACATTCTGTCCCTCTGTCCGACATAATGGCTCTCTGTCCCACATTCTGTCCCTCTGTCCCTCATTTCGCCCACTGTCCCACATTCTGTCCCTCTGTCCCTCATTTCGTCCTCTGTCCCGCATTTTGGCCCTCTGTCCCGCATTCTGGCCCTCTGTCCCGCATTCTGGCCCTCTGTCCCGCATTCGGCCCTCTGTCCCATGTTTTGGCCCTCTGTCCCGAACTCTGTCTGTCAGTCCCACATTTTGTCCCTCTGTCCCCGATTATGGCTCTCTGTCCCACATTCTGGCCCTCTGTCCCTCATTTCATCCTCTGTCCCACATTCTGGCCCTCTGTCCCGCATTCCGTCCTCTGTCCCACATTCTGGCCCTCTGACGCACATTCTGTCCTTCTGTCCCACATTTTGTCCCTCTGTCCCACATTCTGTCCCTCTGTCCCACATTCTGGCCCTCTGTCCCACATTCTGTCCTCTGTCCCACATTTTTGCCCTCTGTCCCTTATTCTGGCCCTCTGTCCCTTATTCTGGCCCTCTGTCCTGCATTCTGGCCCTCTGTCCCGTATTCTGGCCCTCTGTCCCGCATTCGGCCTTCTGTCCCACGTTTTGGCCATCTGTCCCACATTATGGCCCTTTGTCCCGCATTTTGGCCCTCTGTCCCGCATTTTGGCCCTCTGTCCCGCAATCTTGCTCTCTGTCCCACATTCTTGCCCTCTGTCCCACATTCTTGCCCTCTGTCCCACATTCTGGCCCTCTGTCCCGCATTTTGGCTCTCTGTCCCGAATTCTGTCCCCTGTCCAACATCATGTCCCTCTGTCCCACGTTCTGTCCCTCTGTCACCCATTCTGGCTCTCTGTCCCACATTCTGGTTCTCTGTCCCGCATTTTGGCCCTCTGTCCAGCATTTTGGCCCTCTGTCCCACATTTTGGCCCCCTCTCCAGAATTCTGGCCCTCTGTCCAGCATTCTGGCCCTCTGTCCCTCATTTCAACCTCTGTCCCACATTCTGGCCCTCTGTCCCGCATTCCGTCCTCTGTCCCACATTCTTGCCCTCTGTCCCACATTCTGGTCCTCTGTCCCGCATTTTGGCTCTCTGTCCCGAATTCTGTCCCCTGTCCAACGTCATGTCCCTCTGTCCCACGTTCTGTCCCTCTGTCACCCATTCTGGCTCTCTGTACCACATTCTGGTTCTCTGTCCCGCATTTTGGCCCTCTGTCCCGAACTCTGTCTGTCAGTCCCACATTTTGTCCCTCTGTCCCCGATTATGGCCCTCTGTCCCTTATTCTGGCCCTCTGTCCTGCATTCTGGCCCTCTGTCCTGCATTCTGGCCCTCTGTCCCGTATTCTGGCCCTCTGTCCCGCATTCGGCCTTCTGTCCCACGTTTTGGCCATCTGTCCCACATTATGGCCCTTTGTCCCACATTCTGGCCCTCTGTCCCCCATTCTGGCCCTCTGTCCCGCATTTTGGCCCTCTGTCCCGCATTTTGGCCCTCTGTCCCGCATTCTTGCCCTCTGTCCCACATTCTTGCCCTCTGTCCCACATTCTTGCCCTCTGTCTCGCATTTTGGCTCTCTGTCCCGAATTCTGTCCCCTGTCCAACATTATGTCCCTCTGTCCCACGTTCTGTCCCTCTGTCACCTATTCTGGCTCTCTGTCCCACATTCTGGTTCTCTGTCCCCCATTATGGCACTTTGTCCCACATTTTGGCCCTCTGTCCAGCATTTTGGCCCTCTGTCCCACATTTTGGCCCCCTGTCTAGCGTTCTGGCCCTCTGTCCCGCATTCTGGCCCTCTGTCCCGCATTCTGAACCTCTGTCCCGCATTCTGAACCTCTGTCCCACATTCTGGCCCTCTGTCCAGCATTCTGGCCCTCTGTCCAGCATTCTGGCCCTCTGTCCCGCATTCTGGCCCTCTGTCCCGCATTCTGGCCCTCTGTCCCGCATTCTGAACCTCTGTCCTGCATTCTGGCCCTCTGTCCAGCATTCGGTCCTCTGTCCCACGTTTTGGCTCTCTGTCCAGCATTCTGTTCCTCTGTCCCGCATTCTGTTCCTCTGTCCCGCATTCTGGCCCTCTGTCCCGCATTCTGGCCCTCTGTCCCGCATTCGGCCCTCTGTCCCTCATTTTGGCCCTCTGTCCCACATTCTGGCCCTCTGTCTCACATTCTGGCCCTCTGTCCCGCATTCTGGCCCTCTGTCTGGCATTTTGGCCCTCTGTCCCACATTTTGGCCCCCTGTCCAGTATTTTGGCCCTCTGTCTCGCATTCTGGCCCTCTGTCCCGAATTCTGTCTGTCTGTCCCACATTCTGTCCCTCTGTCCCCCATTATGGCTCTCTGTCCCACTTTCTGGCCCTCTGTTCCTCTGTCCCTCATACCGCTAAACTTTGTTCAAACAAGTCAAACTATGTTTCTATTTAATCCACAGATACCCTAAAATGTAAATAAACTATAACATTTAATACGGAAAGTAGTATGTTCAATAGAAAAGTAAAATTTGTAAGCGTGCGTCCTCTTCGTCGTGTGCCGACAGACTGAGACTTCCGGCGCCGGCAGAGATGGCAGCCTCGCTGGCAGAGATGGCAGTCTCGCCGACACACTGAGACTTCCGGCGCCGGCAGAGATGGCAGCCTCGCCGGCAGAGATGGCAGCCTCGCCGACACACTGAGACTTCCGGCGCCGGCAGAGATGGCAGCCTCGCCGGCAGAGATGGCAGCCTCGCCGACACACTGAGACTTCCGGCGCCGGCAGAGATGGAAGCCTCGCTTCACGTTCTCAGGAAACTATGCAGTATTTTGTTTTTTTATGTATTACTTCTTACATTGTTACCCGGAAATATTAAGTTTTATTACATACTACCGGGAGGAACTATTGGATATAAGAGCAACGCCAACTTACCAACATTACGACCAGGAATACGACTTTCCCAAAGAGGATTCTCTGTTTGTTACCCCAGCCAGGACAATAGACTGGATAGCACCCGGCGACTCAAAACAACGGCGGCGCCGGAGAAGAGGGAAACGCGCCGGTCTTTTGGTCAAGCTACGCCAACGGGCGATCGTGCACCTCTCCGAGTATTTTAATCGCCAATGTACAGTCTCTTGACAACAAAGTAGACGAAATCCGATCGAGGGTTGCCTTTCAGAGAGACACCCGAGACTGCAACGTTCTTTGCTTCACGGAAACATGGCTCACTCAGGACACGTTATCTGAGTCGGTACAGCCACCTGGTTTCTCCATGCATCGCGCCGACAGAAACAAACATCTCTCTGGTAAGAAGAAAGGCGGGGGTGTATGCCTTATGATTAACGAGACGTGGTGTGATCATAACAACATACAGGAACTCAAGTCCTTTTGTTCACCTGACATAGAATTCCTTACAATCAAATGCAGACCGCATTATCTACCAAGAGAATTCTCCTCGATTATAATCACAGCCGTGTACATCCCCCCTCAAGCTGATACATCGACGGCACTGAAAGAAATTCATTTCACTCTAGGTAAATTGGAAACCACATATCCTGAGGCTGCATTTATTGTGGCTGGGGATTTTAATAAGGCTAATTTGAAAACAAGGCTTCCGAAATTTTACCAGCATATCGAATGTGCCACCCGGCTGGTAAAATCCTGGATCATTGTTATTCCAACTTCCGTGATGCATACAAGGCTATTCTCCGCCCTCCTTTCGCAAGTCTGACCATGACTCCATTTTGTTGCTCCCAGCCTACAAACAGAAACTAAAACAGGAAACGCCTGCTCAGGTCTGTTCAACGCTGGTCCGACCAATCTGATTCCATGCTGCAAGATTGCTTTGAGCACGTGGACTGGGATATGTTTCGGACAGCATCTGACAACAACATTGATATATATGCTGATTCGGTGAGCGAGTTTATTAGCAAGTGCATTGGTGATGTTGTACCCATAGCAAATATTAAAACCTTCCCCAACCAGAAACCGTGGATTGATGGCAGCATTCGCCAGAAACTGAAAGCGCGAACCACTGCTTTTAACCAGGTAAGGCTACCGGAAACATGACTGAATACAAACAGTGTAGCTATTCCCTCCGCAAGGCAATCAAACAAGCTAAGCGTCAATATGGAGACAAAGTAGAGTCACAATTCTCAGACACGAGAGGAATGTGGCAGGGTCTACAGTCAATCCCGGACTACAAAAGGAAAACCAGCCCCGTTGCGGACCATGATGTCCTGCTCCCAGACAAACTAAACAACTTCTTTGCTCGCTTTGAGGACAATACAGTGCCACCGACATGGCCTGCTACCAAAACCTGCGGGCTCTCCTTCACCGCAGCCAACGTGAGTAAAACATTTAAATGTGTTAACCCTCGCAAGGCTGCCGGCCCAGATGGCATCCCTGGCCGTCTCCTCAGAGCATGCGCAGACCAGCTGGCTGGTGTGTTTACGGACATAGTCAATCAGTCCCTATCCCAGGCTGCTGTTCCCACATGCTTCAAGAGGGCCACCATTGTTCCTGTTCCCAAGAAAGCTAAGGTAACTGAGCTAAATGACTATCGCCCCGTAGCACTCACTTCCGTCATCATGAAGTGCTTTGAGAGATTAGTCAAGGATCATATCACCTCCATCCTGCCAGACACCCTGGACCCACTCCAATTTGCTTACCGTCCCAATAGGTCCACAGACGACGCAATCGCAATCACACTGCATACTGCCCTAACCCACCTGGACAAGAGGAATACTTATGTAAGAATGCTGTTCATCGACTACAGCTCAGCATTTAACACCATAGTTCCCTCCAAGCTCGTCATTAAGCTCGAGACCCTGGGTCTCGACTCCAGCCCTGTGCAACTGGGTCCTGGACTTCCTGACGGGCCGGCTCCAGGTGGTGAGGGTAGGAAACAACATCTCCACCCCGCTGATCCTCAACACTGGGGCCCCACAAGGGTGCGTTCTCAGCCCTCTCCTGTACTCCCTGTTTACCCATGACTGCGTGGCCAAGCACGCATCCAACTCAATCATCAAGTTTGCTGACGACACTACAGTGGTAGGCTTGATTACCAACAACGACGAGACGGCCTACAGGGAGGAGGTGAGGGCCCTCGGAGTGTGGTGTCAGGAAAATAACCTCTCACTCAATGTCAACAAAACAAAGGAGATGATCGTGGACTTCAGGAAACAGGAGAGGGAGCACCCCCCTATCCACATCGAGGGGACAGTAGTGGAGAAGGTGGAAAGTTTTAAGTTCCTCGGCGTACACATCACGGACAAACTGAATTGGTCCACCCACACAGACAGCGTGGTGAAGAAGTCGCAACAGCGCCTCTTCAACCTCAGGAGGCTGAAGAAATTCGGCTTGTCACCAAAATCACTTACAAACTTCTACAGATGCACAATTGAGAGCATCCTGTCGGGCTGTATCACCGCCTGGTACGGCAACTGCACCGCCCACAACCGTAAGGCTCTCCAGAGGGTAGTGAGGACTGCACAACGCATCACCGGGGGTAAACATCCTGACCTTCGGGACACCAACACCACCCGATGTCACAGGAAGGCCAAAAAGATCATCAAGGACAACAACCACCCGAGCCACTGCCTGTTCACCCCGCTATCATCCAGAAGGCGAGGTCAGTACAGGTGCATCAAAGCTGGGACCGAGAGACTGAAAAACAGCTTCTACCTCAAGGCCATCAGACTGTTAAACAGCCATCACTAACATTGAGTGGCTGCTGCCAACATACTGACTTAAATCTCTAGCCACTTTAAACATAGGAATTGGATGTAACAATGTATCACTAGCCACTTTAAACAATTTTGTATATAATGTTTACTTATACGACATACTTATATCAAATGTATACACTGTACTCTAAACCATCTACTGAATCTTGCCTATGCCGTTCGGCCATCGACCCAAATCTCTAGCCACTTTAATAATTATAATTGGATGAAATAATGTATCACTAGCCACTTTAAACAATGCCATTTATATAATGTTTACATATCCTACATTACTCATCTCATATATATGTGTATATACTGTACTCCATACCATCTACTGCATCCTGCCTCACTCATCCATATATTTATATGTACATACTCGTATTCATTCCGTTACTCTTGTGTGTATAAGGTATTTGTTGTGAATTTGTTAGATTACTTGTTAGATACTACTGCATGGTCGGAACTAGAAGCACAAGCATTTCGCTACACTCGCATTAACATCTGCTAACCATGTGTATGTGACAAATCAAATTTGATTTGATTTGATATTGTTCCGGTAGTCTTTGTGCCAAAACTCCAAATTCTTCCTCGTTTATGAAGAAACAAGCCTGAAACAATGAACAAAGACTGTTGACATCTAGTGGAAGCAATAAGAATTGCAATCTGGGAGCTGGAATTACATAGGACCCATAGCTTTCCATTTCCTGGGACCTCAAAAAGAAAGATTCCGTTTTTTTTCCTTTTTTTTTCGCCTGCCATATCAATTGTGTTATAGTCTCATTATTTTTACATTTCTAGAAACTTCAAAGTGTTTTCTATCCAATGCTACCAATTGGCTTCTGGGCCTGAGTAACAGGCAGTTTACTTTGGGTACGTCAGTCAGGCAGAAATTCTGAAAAAAGGACCCTAGCCCTAACTTCAATGGAAGAAGTTTGGAACCACCAAGACTATTGGGGGAGAAGGGCCTTGGTCAGGGAGGTGACCAAGAACCCAATGGTCACTCTGACAGAGCTCTAGGGTTCCTCTGTGGAGATGGGAGAACCTTCCAGAAGGACAATCATTTCTGCAGCACTCCACCAATCAGGGCTTTAACTCCGCTGTTGTGACTTGACTTTAACATTAATCTGAAGACTGTTATTTATCTAATCAACTAACTGTTGATTTGTTTAATTGTTACCCGATTAAATTAATAGTTTAACAATTCACTCATTAGGATCTGGGGCACCCCTGAGAGCGGTTCTTTAAAGAGTTACCATCTCCCGAATTAAACTCTGAACAGTCTTTACCTATCACATCTATAAACAGTCAACTTATTAATCATAACCTCGTATCATATCATCATTCTGAACAGTCGTTACCTCCTTGCATCTGCAAAAACCAGAGCCTTACTTATGACTCAGTACTACACAAATTGGTTTAATGATTTATTAACTAGCTAATTAAATGGGAACACAGGACTAACATACACACTTTGCATCGGTTATTGACTGGAGACTTAAAATGCTGAAAATAGGTCCCTAGCGGAATGACAACAACATGGCTGCTTGTAAAGAAGAGGGAGAGGGAGAGAGAGAGGGACACTTAACATTGGTACTTTCAGAAACTACTCTCACTTACAGTAACCATATATTTTGCACACAAACCGCCGCCCGCTTTGAGTAAGAAATCATGAATGTATATACGTGAAACGCCTGGGTTAGCCGGGGTCTCTCGGTGAACAGGACAGCCTTAGAAAGGGAGTTGAGCCTTTTTGCGGCACGCTTGTAAGGCTCTGATTGTCCGGTTCCCACAAGTCTTCTACTGGTTCCCACAAGTCTTTTACTGTTGTCCTTCTCTGTAGTTGTCCGGTGTCCGGTGACATGTCGTGCAGTCCTGAACAGAACTACAGAGTTGACTCTCCTTCCATTCACTCTTGAAGATGCTTCTTTGAAGGTAGGCTAGCCTGCCGTGTCGATGGTTCCCAGTTTGGTTATGAGAAGCGTAATACGATGGTTTGAGCAGAGTAACAGAATGGTGCTACTTAAATTCACTTTCGAAGATACCTTATGTAGGACAGCTAATCAGCCATACCAGTGATTGTCCAGGAGGTGAGTTTATCGTCTCTACCTCGTGTTGAGATTCAAAGTTCAAACAACTTTAAACGTTTAGCTGCAGCTTCACGCTTTCTGGTCTTGTATTTGTATTTGTATTTATTATGGATCCCCATTAGCTGCTGCCTTCCTGTGGTCCAGCAAAATTAAGGCAGTTTATACAATTTTAAAACATTACAATACATTCACAGATTTCACAACATACTGTGTGCCCTCAGGCCCCTACTCCACCACTACCACATATCTACAGAACTAAATCCATGTGTATAGTGCGTATGTTATCATGTGTGTGTGTGTACGCATGTGTCTGTGCCTATTTTTGTGTTACTTCACAGTCACCGCTGTTCCATAAGGTGTTTTATTTTTTATTTGATTTTTATCAAATTTGCATCAGTTACTTGATGTGGAATAGAGTTCCATGTTCTCATGGCTCTTTGTAGTACTGTGCACCTCCCATAGTCTGTTCTGGACTTGGGGACTGTGAAGAGACCTCTGGTGGCATGTCTTGTGGGGTATGCATGGGTGTCTGAGCTGTGTGCCAGTAGTTTAGACAGACAGCTCAGTGCATTCAACATGTCAATACCTCTCATAAATACAAGTAGTGATGAAGTCAATCTCTCCTCCACTTTGAGCCAGGAGAGACTGACATGCAAATTATTAATATTAGCTCTCTGTGTACATCCAAGGGCCAGCCATGGGGAAAGGGGGGTACCTAGTCAGTTGTACAACTGAACGCCTTCAACTGAAATGTGTCTTCCACATTGAACCCAACCCCTCTGAATCAGAGAGGTGCGGGGGGGGGCACCTGGGGAACAGTGGGTTAACAGTGGGGAACAGGGGCAGAACGACAGATTTTTACCTTGTCAGTTCGGGGATTGCGACCTTGCAACCTTCCGATTACAAGTCCAATGCTCTAACCACTAGGCTACCTGCCGTCGTTCTTAGCCAATTGCAATTTTCCTAAGTCCTTTTCTGTGGCACCTGACCACACATCTAAACAGTAGTCAAGGTGTGACAAAACTAGGGCCTGTAGGACCTGCCTTGTGGATAGTGTTGTTAAGAAGGCAGAGCATCACTTTTTTATGGACAGACTTCTACCCATCTTAGCTGCTACTGTATCAATATGTTTTGACCATGACAGTTTACAATCTAGGGTTACTCCAAGCAGTTTAGTCATCTCAACTGGCTCAATTTCCACATTATTTATTACAAGATTTAGTTGAGGTTTAGGGTTTAGTGAGTGTTTTGTCCCAAATACAATGCTTTTAGTTTTAGAAATATTTAGGGCTAACTTATTCCTTGCCACCCACTCTGAAACTAACAGCAGCTCTTTGTTAAGTGTTGCAGTCATTTCAGTTGCTGTAGTAGCAGCCATGTATAGTGTTGAGTCATCCGCATACATAGACACACTGGCTTTACTCAAAGTCAGTGGCATGTCGTTAGTAAAAAATGTTAAAAAGCAAGGGGCCTAAACAGCTACCCTGGGGAATTCCTGATTATACCTGGATTATGTTGGAGTCTTCCATTAAAGAACACCCTCTGTGTTCTGTTAGACAGGTAACTCTTTATCCACAATATAGCAGGGGGTGTAAAGCCATAATACATAAGTTTTTCCAACAGCAGACTATGATCGATAATGTCAAAAGCTGCACTGAAGTCTAACAAGACAGCCCCCACAATCATTTTATTATCAATTTCTCTCAGCCAATCGTCATTTGTGTAAGCGCTGTGCTTGTTGAGTGTCCTTCCCTACACTTACCTATATGCGTGCTGAAAGTCTGTTGTCAATTTGTTTACTGTGAAATAGCATTGTATCTGGTCAAACACAATTTTTTCCAGAAGTTTACTAAGGTTTGGCAACAGGCTGATTGGTCAGCTATTTGAGCCAGTAAAGGGGGCTTTACTATTCTTGGGTAGCGGAATGACTTTAGCTTCCCTCCAGGCCTGAGGGCACACACTTTCTAGTAGGCTTAGATTGAAGATGTGGCAAATAGGAGTGGCAATATCGTCAGATTTCAAAAAGGCTTTACGGCGAAAGCACAACATTTGATTGTTTGAGGGTAGCACCTCATTATTATTTACTATTATTTATTATTTATTATTATTTATTATTTACTCATTAGCATAAATCCATAACCCAACCCGGGTCTCACACAACGCATAAAATAGCTAATATAAAATCAATTACCTTTGATGAACTTCTGCTGACGGCTTCCCAAGTGTCCAACGAAGACAATCCATGCTTCTTTGGTTAGAAAAAGTAATTTATTATATCCATAAATCTCTGTTTGGTTGGCGCATTATGTTCATAAAATCCACCGTCGAGTCGCCCATAGAACCGTGAAGAGAACGTGTTGAAATTATACCTATCATATTTCTACAAAGAAATCAAACATCATTTTTAATGTTTCCTTAGGTATTCTTTTATGTATATTTACTATAATATTTCAACCGGATTGTAGCCTGAACGATAAGAAAGGAAAAAACAGCACTCGGTTGCGCGCCTGCAAAAGCTTGTTGACATCTGAGCTCCCTGGACCATATTCTCTCCCTATCCGTTCTGGTCAGGGCTAACGTTTCCTGGTTTTGTATAGAGACTGTTTACATCTAGTGGAAGCCATAGGTACTGAAATCTCGGCGCTGCTTGCCTTTGAAATAAATAAGGAGACTGTCAAACAGAGCCAATGTGACAAAAAACAGTAATTCTGGATGGATTTTTTTCGGGTTTTCGCCTGCTATATCTGTTCTGTTACAGTCACAGACATTATGTTAACACTTTTAGAAACTTCAGAGTGTTTCCTATCCAATAGTACTATCCAATAGTGCATATCCTTTTTTCTGGGCCTGAGTGGGAGGCATTTTACTTTGGGCACACCAGACTCTCCAAAATCGTCACCTCGGGAGCCGCTCCCTAAGAAGTTAACATTAGATCGTCTCTAAGATTTACAGGAATGTGGTTCTGAATGTAGACTGCAACACCGCCCCCGTTGGCATTTCTGTCTTTTCTGTAGATGTTATAACCATGTATTGGTACCACTGTATCATCAAAGGTATTATCAAAGTGAGTTTCAGAGATAGTCAGAATATGAATGTCATCTGTTACAAGCTAGTTATAGACTTCATGGACCTCGTTTCTTAGGCTACATATGTTAATATGGGTTATTTGTAGCACTTTTCTGGGTTGCTTGATTATTTTTAATGCTTTACTGGGAAGCTTATCAGAGGTAGACTTACTCAGGGTGAGCTGCACAAAGTGGTCTTCCTACTAGGACACACCACCTCAGTGCTAACAGTGTAACTCTGGTTTATAGGCTCATGATTACTGCTTACAATAGCTGTAGGATAAACAGAAGTATTCCGTGCAAATAGGGGGACATACATTAAATAACTTACATTGTGTTTTCCAACACCCCTAGGATCATGTACATTTGATGCAGCATTATGATGACTCATTGTCACAATGGTAGGGATTATCTGAGCTGGTCTTGGATCATTTACCAGCCATTGTTTGGATGATTTGGATGGACTCCGTCATTCCTGTAGAGTATCTTCTGTTTCCAGAAGGTGTCAAAGTTATCTATAGAAGTGACTCCAGCAGAGCTACAGTAGTCTTTTAGCCAGGTGTGTAATGCCAGCAGTCTGCTGAATCTTTCACACCCGCGGCCCAACGATGGTACTGGACCTGAAATGATTGGCAATTTTTTGGAGTCTTTTAATGCTAAAATCAGTTATTTAAAATCTATTTCAAAATGTTCCAAGCTAGATGTTGTTTGACCCCACATGGACTACGACAGTGTCAGCTCCCGGCATCTGTGGTAGAACAGTTAGAAGCAGCCTTGTTATGTTCTGTACTCGTGCTCCTGGGTAGCACAGGGTTTTTGCCTTGGGGACCGAGATGTTTCTCACCAATGCTTATATCTTCTCAAATCACATCCCCCTCTTAACAAAAACGCTTTCATAATTTTTCATATTACCAATCCATAGTATTGAAACGTGGTACATATAGTGGGTATACTTTCCAAGTTACAGTATTTCCTTTATAACATTTTTAATGACATCACAAAATAACAAACAAAATTACATTAGTGTTCTATAGATCGCCTCTGACCATTCCCCATGTTCTAGGTTTGTAAGAACCGGCGCTGATGATGAGAAGCTGGTACGGAGAGTTGAACATTTCATTTACACAGACATGGAACAGGACAGGAACAGCGTCAGAACCGGGTAATACAAAGACAAACAACAATTAATGCAGAAGCGGGGAACAGAGCTGGGGAACAGACAGATATAGGGGAGGTAATGACACGGTGATTGAGTCCAGGTGCCTGTGACTAGGGAAGCAGGTGTGCATAATAATGGTGGCAGTAGTGTGTAACACAGCGCGAGGGAGGATTTGAGGGAGCAGGCATGACAAGGTTAGAAATATTGTTCCAGTAGTTGCTTTTGAACGTGTTAGAGTTTCAGCGGGAAAAAGGTGTGTTGAGACAAAGCATATTCCATTGGTGAATTTGGAGAGGGAGACCTGAATCTTCTCCACTTGATTTACAACAGGATGTGAATTATTAATCCCCACTAGTTATTTCCTCTCTGTGGGTGAGAGGGGGTCTGATTGAAGTTATTCATTGCAAACCTGATCTGACCTTTTCAGATTCTCGTGGACAGTCACATGACAGCCCGCTTGGAGTTTACCAAAGGCACCTAAAGACTCGCAGACCATGAGAAACAAGATTCTCTGATTTGATGAAACCAAAATTGAACTCTTTGGTCTGAATGCCAAGCATCACGTCTGGAGGAAACCTGGCACCATCCCTACGGTGAAACATGGTGGTGGCAGCATCATGCTGTGGGAGTCTTTTTCAGCGGCAGGGACTGGGAGACCAGTCATACCCAAGAAGACACGAGGCTGTAGTCACTGCCAAAGATGCTTCAACAAAGTACTGAGTAAAGGGTCTGAATACTTATCTAAATGTGATATTTCAGTTTTTTACGTTTTTATAAATTAGCAAACATTTCTAAAAACCTGTTTTTGCTTTGTCATTATGGGGTATTGTGATGTCATTATGGGGTATTGTGATGCCATTATGGGGTATTGTGATGTCATTATGGGGTATTGTGTGTAGATTGATGAGGGAAAAAACGATTTAATACATTTTAGAATGAGAAAATAAAATGTAGAAAAAGTCAAGGGGTCTGAATACTTTCCGAATGCACTGCATGTAATATATACTGTATAAACTGAGCATTAAAAACACCTGCTCTTTCCATGACATAGTCTGACCAGGTGAATCCAGGTGAAAGCTATGATCCCTTATTGATGTCACCTCTAGATCCACTTCAATCAGTGTAGATGAAGGGGAGGAGACAGGTTAAAGAAGGATTTTTAAGCCTTGAGACAATTGAGACATGGATTGTGTATGTGTGCCATTCAGAGGGTGAATGGGCAAGACAAAATATTAAAGTGCCTTTGAACGGGGTATGGTAGTAGGTGCCAGGTTTGTGTGAAGAACTGCAACTCTGCTGGGTTTTTCAACAGTTTCCCCTGTGTTTATCAAGAATGGTCCACCACCCAGAGGACATCCAGCCAACTTGACACAACTGTGGGAAGCATTGGAGTCAACATGGGCCAGCATCCCTGTGGAATGCATTCGACACCTTGTAGAGTCTATGCCTCAAAGGTGACTGTTTTACAGCAATAGTACCCGCAAAACAACAGTCTCAACATCAACAGTGAAGAGGCGACTCCGGGATGCTGGCCTTCTTGGCAGAGTTCCTCTGTCCAGTGTCTGTGTTATTTTGCCCATCTTAATCTTTTCTTTTTATTGGCCAGTCTGAGATATGGCTTTTTCTTTGTAACTATGCCTAGAAGGCCGGCATCCTGGAGTCGCCTATTCACTGTTGACGTTGAGACTGGTGTTTTACGGGTACTATTTAATGAAGCTGCCAGTTGAGGACTTGTGAGGCGTCTGTTTCTCAAACTAGACACTAAAATGTAGTTGTCCTCTTGCTCAGTTGTGCACTGGGGCCTCCCACTCCTCTTTATATTCTAGTTAGAGCCAGTTTGTGCTGTTCTGTGAAGGGAGTAGTACACAGCGTTGTACGAGATCTTCAGTTTCTTGGCAATTTCTCACATGGAATAGCCTTCATTTCTCAGAACAAGAATAGACTGACGAGTTTCAGAAGAAAGTGCTTTGTTTCTGGCCATATTGAGCCTGTAATCGAACCCACAAATGTTGATGCTCCAGATACTCAACTAGTCTAAAGAAGGCCAGTTTTATTGCTTCTTTAATCAGAACAACAGTTTTCCCCTGTGCTAACATAATTGCAAAAAGGTTTTCTAATGATCAATTAGCCTTTAAAATTATCAACTTGGATTAGCTAACACAACGTGCCATTGGAACACAGGAGTGATGGTTGCTGATAATGGCCTCTGTATGCCTATGTAGATATTCCATTAAAAAAATCAGCTGTTTACAACATTGACAATGTCTGCACTGTATTTCTGATCAATTTGATGTTATTTTAATGGACAAATTAGTATTCCTCAGTCAAGACACAACAATATGCTGTCCACTAATTTAGTATTCTTCAGTCAAGACATATTTTTTTTATCAGTATATTTTAGGGATCTCTCTTTTTAGTTGGTCCTTGCTACCTCTGGTGGCATGTCTTGTGGGGTATTCATGGGTGTCTGAGCTGTGTGCCAGTAGTTTAGACAGACAGCTCGGTGCATTCAACATGTCAATACCTCTCATAAATAAAAGTAGTGATGAAGTCAATCTCTCCTCCACTTTGAGCCAGGAGAGATTGACATGCATATTATTAATGTTAGCTCTCTGTGTACATCCAAGGGCCAGCCGTGCTGCCCGGTTCTGAGCCAATTGCAAAAGTCCCGCTTTGTGTCGTGTCAAAGGACACCTTGATAGTTAATCAGATTGACTTGATAGCCTTCGTTGGAAAGGTCATCAACCGGACTGCGTTAGTGAAAAGAAGAATTGCCAAGTTGAAGATCATGGTGGAAGCAGCAACAGAGTTTTTATTAAATTGAAGTTTAGGGTTGGAAGCGATTTGGGGGATGGGGATCTATTAGAAGTTAGAAGGGCTCTTCTTTATTTTCTCAGAAGTACTGAGTTAGGTAGGAGGATTAAGAAATGTGGAGCTAATGTTGTAACGGCAGTATCTGATTGACACTCCAGCACAGCAGGTGGCGGCATTGCACCTTTAACGGTGGCTTGTGCCGTCATCTGACGCCATCCCCGGAGACCACGGCCACCAGGTCCACTTCCTGTAAACAAAGCTCGTCTCTTTAACTCGCTGCTGCTGCTGTTTCGGTTCAGAAAATGGCTCAAGCTGGACTCTTCCTCGACCAAGACCAATTCAACTGTTCCATATGTCTGGATGTGCTGAGGGATCCCGTGACCATCCCGTGCGGACATAGCTACTGTTCGGGCTGTATTAAAGGCTACTGGGACCAGGACGATTTCCTGGCTGTTTACTGCTGTCCGCAGTGCCGCCAGAGCTTCAACCCGAGGCCTGTGCTCGGCAGAAACACCATGCTGGCCGAGGTGGTGGACAAGTTCAAGAAGACAGGACTTCAAGCTGCTCCCCCGCCGCAGTGCTACGCCGGACCGGAGGACGTGGAGTGTGACGTGTGCACCGGGAGGAAGAACCGAGCGGTCAAGTCCTGTCTGGTGTGTCTGGCCTCGTACTGCGACAGCCACCTCCTGCCTCACTACGAATCCGCTCCATTTAAGAAACACAAGCTGGTCCAGGCCTCCAAGAAACTGCAGGAGACGATATGTCCCCACCACGGCAAGCTGCTGGAGGTGTACTGTCGGACCGAGCAGCAGTGTATATGTTACCTGTGTATGACGGCGGAGCATAAGGGCCATGACACGGTCCTGGTGGAGACTGAGATCCGGCAAAAACAGGTAGGATCTGGGCCGTTCTCTGTTGATGATTATCTGTCACCCAAGACACGCTTATAGGATTGATCTAACCATATAATTAGCTGTTAGAATATGTCGGTCAACCATAGCCCTGAATAATTACTCCGTTCCATTTACATGGACACATGGAGCCCAAATCACACCGGGAGACGGAGTCGAGTGTCAATTCACATACGCTGCGTCACATCCATAATAAACAGTTGTATTTGTTATGTTCGCTATTTAGCCCTTGATGCGTTATTGTTGTGTGTACCTTTTGACTGACTGGGAGCCACCGTACCTGCCTGCGCTAAACAGTTATGCTGTTAGTTCACAGAATGTGTGTAGGACAGTTGGAATTCATACACCAGAGCAGTTTATACAGAATTCAGCTAGTCTGCTTCTTTCTTCATAATAGTATTCAGATCCTTACAGCCATAGCTGTATGGATCTGTAACTGCTACAGTGTAGTTTAGTAGGATGGAGGCTGTATGGATCTGTAACTGCCACAGTGTAGTTTAGTAGGATGGAGGCTGTATGGATCTGTAACTGCTACAGTGTAGGATGGAGGCTGTATGGATCTGTAACTGCCACAGTGTAGTTTAGTAGGATGGAGGCTGTATGGATCTGTAACTGCTACAGTGTAGTTTAGTAGGATGGAGGCTGGATGGATCTGTAACTACTACAGTGTAGTTTAGTAGGATGGAGGCTCCATAGCTGTATGCATCTGTAACTACTACAGTGTAGTTTAGTAGGATGGAGGCGCCATAGCTGTATGGATCTGTAACTACTACAGTGTAGTTTAGTAGGATGGAGGCTCCATAGCTGTATGGATCTGTAACTGCCACAGTGTAGTTTAGTAGGATGGAGGCTGGATGGATCTGTAACTGCTACAGTGTAGTTTAGTAGGATGGAGGCTGGATGGATCTGTAACTACTACAGTGTAGTTTAGTAGGATGGAGGCTGTATGGATCTGTAACTGCTACAGTGTAGTTTAGTAGGATGGAGGCTGGATGGATCTGTAACTACTACAGTGTAGTTTAGTAGGATGGAGGCTCCATAGCTGTATGGATCTGTAACTACTACAGTGTAGTTTAGTAGGATGGAGGCTCCATAGCTGTATGGATCTGTAACTGCCACAGTGTAGTTTAGTAGGATGGAGGCTGGATGGATCTGTAACTGCTACAGTGTAGTTTAGTAGGATGGAGGCTGGATGGATCTGTAACTACTACAGTGTAGTTTAGTAGGATGGAGGCTGTATGGATCTGTAACTGCTACAGTGTAGTTTAGTAGGATGGAGGCTGGATGGATCTGTAACTGCTACAGTGTAGTTTGGTAGGATGGAGGCTGTATGGATCTGTAACTGCTACAGTGTAGTTTAGTAGGATGGAGGCTGGATGGATCTGTAACTACTACAGTGTAGTTTAGTAGGATGGAGGCTCCATAGCTGTATGCATCTGTAACTACTACAGTGTAGTTTAGTAGGATGGAGGCGTCATGGCTGTATGGATCTGCTGCCACAGTGTAGTTTAGTGCTGGATGGATCTGTAACTGCTACAGTGTAGTTTAGTAGGATGGAGGCTGTATGGATCTGTAACTACTACAGTGTAGTTTAGTAGGATGGAGGCTGTATGGATCTGTAACTGCTACAGTGTAGTTTAGTAG
Source organism: Brachymystax lenok tsinlingensis (assembly GCA_030435695.1). Taxonomy (NCBI): domain Eukaryota; kingdom Metazoa; phylum Chordata; class Actinopteri; order Salmoniformes; family Salmonidae; genus Brachymystax; species Brachymystax lenok. The sequence goes on from CM059801.1 coordinate 41,138,251, forward strand.
GATGGAGGCTGGATGGATCTGTAACTGCTACAGTGTAGTTTAGTAGGATGGAGGCTGGATGGATCTGTAACTGCTAGAGTGTAGTTTAGTAGGATGGAGGCTGTATGGATCTCAAAGTCAAAAGTCAAAGTCACCATTATTAGTCAGTTGTACAACCGAATGCCTTCAACCGAAATGTGTCTTCCGCATTTAACCCAACCCCTCTGAATCAGAGAGGTGCAGGGGCTGCCTTAATCGACATCCACGTCTTGGCGCCCGAGAACAGTGGGTTAACTGCCTTGTTCAGGGGCAGAACAAAAGATTTTTACCTTGTCAGCTCGGGGATTCGAACTTGCAACCCTCCGGTTACAAGTCCAACACTCTAACCACTAGGCTACCTGCCGCCGGATCTGTAACTGCTACAGTGTAGTTTAGTAGGATGGAGGCTGGATGGATCTGTAACTGCTACAGTGTAGTTTAGTAGGATGGAGGCTGGATGGATCTGTAACTACTACAGTGTAGTTTAGTAGGATGGAGGCTGTATGGATCTGTAACTGCTACAGTGTAGTTTAGTAGGATGGAGGCGCCATAGCTGTATGGATCTGTAACTACTACAGTGTAGTTTAGTAGGATGGAGGCTCCATAGCTGTATGGATCTGTAACTGCCACAGTGTAGTTTAGTAGGATGGAGGCTGGATGGATCTGTAACTGCTACAGTGTAGTTTAGTAGGATGGAGGCTGGATGGATCTGTAACTACTACAGTGTAGTTTAGTAGGATGGAGGCTGTATGGATCTGTAACTGCTACAGTGTAGTTTAGTAGGATGGAGGCTGTATGGATCTGTAACTGCTACAGTGTAGTTTAGTAGGATGGAGGCTGGATGGATCTGTAACTGCTACAGTGTAGTTTAGTAGGATGGAGGCTGTATGGATCTGTAACTGCTACAGTGTAGTTTAGTAGGATGGAGGCTGGATGGATCTGTAACTGCTACAGTGTAGTTTAGTAGGATGGAGGCTGGATGGATCTGTAACTACTACAGTGTAGTTTAGTAGGATGGAGGCTCCATAGCTGTATGGATCTGTAACTACTACAGTGTAGTTTGGTAGGATGGAGGCTGTATGGATCTGTAACTACTACAGTGTAGTTTAGTAGGATGGAGGCTGTATGGATCTGTAACTGCTACAGTGTAGTTTAGTAGGATGGAGGCTGGATGGATCTGTAACTGCTACAGTGTAGTTTGGTAGGATGGAGGCTGGATGGATCTGTAACTGCTACAGTGTAGTTTAGTAGGATGGAGGCTGTATGGATCTGTAACTACTACAGTGTAGTTTAGTAGGATGGAGGCTGGATGGATCTGTAACTGCTACAGTGTAGTTTAGTAGGATGGAGGCTGTATGGATCTGTAACTACTACAGTGTAGTTTAGTAGGATGGAGGCTGTATGGATCTGTAACTGCTACAGTGTAGTTTAGTAGGATGGAGGCTGGATGGATCTGTAACTGCTACAGTGTAGTTTGGTAGGATGGAGGCTGGATGGATCTGTAACTGCTACAGTGTAGTTTAGTAGGATGGAGGCTGTATGGATCTGTAACTACTACAGTGTAGTTTAGTAGGATGGAGGCTGGATGGATCTGTAACTACTACAGTGTAGTTTAGTAGGATGGAGGCTCCATAGCTGTATGGATCTGTAACTGCTACAGTGTAGTTTAGTAGGATGGAGGCTGTATGGATCTGTAACTGCTACAGTGTAGTTTAGTAGGATGGAGGCTGTATGGATCTGTAACTACTACAGTGTAGTTTAGTAGGATGGAGGCTGTATGGATCTGTAACTGCTACAGTGTAGTTTAGTAGGATGGAGGCTGGATGGATCTGTAACTGCTACAGTGTAGTTTAGTAGGATGGAGGCTCCATAGCTGTATGCATCTGTAACTACTACAGTGTAGTTTAGTAGGATGGAGGCTGGGGTGATTCCCATATGGATCTGTCAAAAGTCAAAGTCACCATTATTAGTCAGTTGTACAACCGAATGCCTTCAACTCGAAATGTGTCTTCCGCATTTAACCCAACCTCCATAGCTGAATCAGTAACTTTACACTACAGGTGCAGGGGGCTGCATTAATCCTCCACATCCACGCTGTCGGCGCTCGTGAACTAGTAGTTAAGTTTGTTCAGCGGCAGAACAAAAGATTTTTACCATGGCTGTATGCATCTGCCAACTACTACAGTGTAAGTTTAGTAGGATCCCAACCACTGGGCTCAGCTTTGCTACAGGATGGAGGCTGGATGGATTCTGTAAGCTACAGTGTAGTTTAGTAGGATGGAGCTCCATGGCTGTAGCCATCTGTAACTACTACAGTGTAGTTTAGTAGGATGGAGGCTGTATGGATCTGTAACTACTACAGTGTAGTTTAGTAGGATGGAGGCTCCATAGCTGTATGGATCTGTAACTACTACAGTGTAGTTTAGTAGGATGGACATAGCTGTATGCATCTGTAACTGCTACAGTGTAGTTTAGTAGGATGGAGGCTGTATGGATCTGTAACTACTACAGTGTAGTTTAGTAGGAGGCTCCATAGCTGTATGGATCTGTAACTACTACAGTGTAGTTTAGTAGGATGGAGGCTGTATGGATCTGTAACTGCTACAGTGTAGTTTAGTAGGATGGAGGCTGGATGGATCTGTAACTGCTACAGTGTAGTTTAGTAGGATGGAGGCTCCATAGCTGTATGGATCTGTAACTACTACAGTGTAGTTTAGTAGGATGGAGGCGCCATAGCTGTATGGATCTGTAACTACTACAGTGTAGTTTAGTAGGATGGAGGCTCCATAGCTGTATGGATCTGTAACTACTACAGTGTAGTTTAGTAGGATGGAGGCTGTATGGATCTGTAACTGCTACAGTGTAGTTTAGTAGGATGGAGGCTCCATAGGCTGTATGGATCTAACTACTACAGTGTAGTTTAGTAGGATGGAGGCTCCATAGCTGTATGGATCTGTAACTACTACAGTGTAGTTTAGTAGGATGGAGGCTGTATGGATCTGTAACTGCTACAGTGTAGTTTAGTAGGATGGAGGCTCCATAGCTGTATGGATCTGTAACTACTACAGTGTAGTTTAGTAGGATGGAGGCTGTATGGATCTGTAACTGCTACAGTGTAGTTTAGTAGGATGGAGGCTTCTGTAACTACTACAGTGTAGTTTAGTAGGATGGAGGCTCCATAGCTGTATGGATCTGTAACTACTACAGTGTAGTTTAGTAGGATGGAGGCTGTATGGATCTGTAACTGCTACAGTGTAGTTTAGTAGGATGGAGGCTCCATAGCTGTATGGATCTGTAACTACTACAGTGTAGTTTAGTAGGATGGAGGCTGTATGGATCTGTAACTACTACAGTGTAGTTTAGTAGGATGGAGGCTCCATAGCTGTATGGATCTGTAACTACTACAGTGTAGTTTAGTAGGATGGAGGCTGTATGGATCTGTAACTGCTACAGTGTAGTTTAGTAGGATGGAGGCTCCATAGCTGTATGGATCTGTAACTACTACAGTGTAGTTTAGTAGGATGGAGGCTGTATGGATCTGTAACTACTACAGTGTAGTTTAGTAGGATGGAGGCTGTATGGATCTGTAACTGCTACAGTGTAGTTTAGTAGGATGGAGGCTCCATAGCTGGATGGATCTGTAACTACTACAGTGTAGTTTAGTAGGATGGAGGCTGTATGGATCTGTAACTGCTACAGTGTAGTTTAGTAGGATGGAGGCTCCATAGCTGTATGGATCTGTAACTACTACAGTGTAGTTTAGTAGGATGGAGGCTGTATGGATCTGTAACTACTACAGTGTAGTTTAGTAGGATGGAGGCTCCATAGCTGTATGGATCTGTAACTACTCCAGTGTAGTTTAGTAGGATGGAGGCTGTATGGATCTGTAACTGCTACAGTGTAGTTTAGTAGGATGGAGCGCCATAGCTGTATGGATCTGTAACTACTGCTCCAGTGTAGTTTAGTAGGATGGAGGCTGTATGGATCTGTAACTGCTACAGTGTAGTTTAGTAGGATGGAGGCTCCATAGCTGTATGGATCTGTAACTACTACAGTGTAGTTTAGTAGGATGGAGGCTCCATAGCTGTATGGATCTGTAACTACTACAGTGTAGTTTAGTAGGATGGAGGCTGTATGGATCTGTAACTGCTACAGTGTAGTTTAGTAGGATGGAGGCTCCATAGCTGTATGGATCTGTAACTACTACAGTGTAGTTTAGTAGGATGGAGGCTGTATGGATCTGTAACTACTACAGTGTAGTTTAGTAGGATGGAGGCTCCATAGCTGGATGGATCTGTAACTACTACAGTGTAGTTTAGTAGGATGGAGGCTGTATGGATCTGTAACTGCTACAGTGTAGTTTAGTAGGATGGAGGCTCCATAGCTGTATGGATCTGTAACTACTACAGTGTAGTTTAGTAGGATGGAGGCTTTATGGATCTGTAACTGCTACAGTGTAGTTTAGTAGGATGGAGGCTCCATAGCTGTATGGATCTGTAACTGCTACAGTGTAGTTTAGTAGGATGGAGGCTGGATGGATCTGTAACTGCTACAGTGTAGTTTAGTAGGATGCAGGCTCCATAGCTGTATGGATCTGTAACTACTACAGTGTAGTTTAGTAGGATGGAGGCGCCATAGCTGTATGGATCTGTAACTACTACAGTGTAGGATGGAGGCTCCATAGCTGTATGGATCTGTAACTACTACAGTGTAGTTTAGTAGGATGGAGGCGCCATAGCTGTATGGATCTGTAACTACTACAGTGTAGTTTAGTAGGATGGAGGCTCCATAGCTGTATGCATCTGTAACTACTACAGTGTAGTTTAGTAGGATGGAGGCTCCATAGCTGTATGGATCTGTAACTACTACAGTGTAGTTTAGTAGGATGGAGGCTGTATGGATCTGTAACTGCTACAGTGTAGTTTAGTAGGATGGAGGCTCCATAGCTGTATGGATCTGTAACTACTACAGTGTAGTTTAGTAGGATGGAGGCTGTATGGATCTGTAACTGCTACAGTGTAGTTTAGTAGGATGGAGCTGTATGGATCTGTCTACTACAGTGTAGTTTAGTAGGATGGAGGCTCCATAGCTGTATGGATCTGTAACTACTACAGTGTAGTTTAGTAGGATGGAGGCTGTATGGATCTGTAACTGCTACAGTGTAGTTTAGTAGGATGGAGGCTCCATAGCTGTATGGATCTGTAACTACTACAGTGTAGTTTAGTAGGATGGAGGCTGTATGGATCTGTAACTACTACAGTGTAGTTTAGTAGGATGGAGGCTCCATAGCTGTATGGATCTGTAACTACTACAGTGTAGTTTAGTAGGATGGAGGCTGTATGGATCTGTAACTGCTACAGTGTAGTTTAGTAGGATGGAGGCTCCATAGCTGTATGGATCTGTAACTACTACAGTGTAGTTTAGTAGGATGGAGGCTGTATGGATCTGTAACTACTACAGTGTAGTTTAGTAGGATGGAGGCTCCATAGCTGGATGGATCTGTAACTACTACAGTGTAGTTTAGTAGGATGGAGGCTGTATGGATCTGTAACTACTACAGTGTAGTTTAGTAGGATGGAGGCTCCATAGCTGGATGGATCTGTAACTACTACAGTGTAGTTTAGTAGGATGGAGGCTGTATGGATCTGTAACTGCTACAGTGTAGTTTAGTAGGATGGAGGCTCCATAGCTGTATGGATCTGTAACTACTCCAGTGTAGTTTAGTAGGATGGAGGCTGTATGGATCTGTAACTGCTACAGTGTAGTTTAGTAGGATGGAGGTGCCATAGCTGTATGGATCTGTAACTACTACAGTGTAGTTTAGTAGGATGGAGGCTCCATAGCTGTATGGATCTGTAACTACTACAGTGTAGTTTAGTAGGATGGAGGCTTTATGGATCTGTAACTGCTACAGTGTAGTTTAGTAGGATGGAGGCTCCATAGCTGTATGGATCTGTAACTACTACAGTGTAGTTTAGTAGGATGGAGGCTGTATGGATCTGTAACTACTACAGTGTAGTTTAGTAGGATGGAGGCTCCATAGCTGGATGGATCTGTAACTACTACAGTGTAGTTTAGTAGGATGGAGGCTGTATGGATCTGTAACTACTACAGTGTAGTTTAGTAGGATGGAGGCTGTATGGATCTGTAACTACTACAGTGTAGTTTAGTAGGATGGAGGCTCCATAGCTGGATGGATCTGTAACTACTACAGTGTAGTTTAGTAGGATGGAGGCTCCATAGCTGTATGGATCTGTAACTACTACAGTGTAGTTTAGTAGGATGGAGGCTGTATGGATCTGTAACTACTACAGTGTAGTTTAGTAGGATGGAGGCTCCATAGCTGGATGGATCTGTAACTACTACAGTGTAGTTTAGTGGGATGGAGGTTCCATAGCTGTATGGATCTGTAACTACTACTAGTAGGATGGAGGCTGTATGGATCTGTAACTACTACAGTGTAGTTTAGTAGGATGGAGGCTCCATAGCTGGATGGATCTGTAACTACTACAGTGTAGTTTAGTAGGATGGAGGCTGGATGGATCTGTAACTACTACAGTGTAGTTTAGTAGGATGGAGGCTGGATGGATCTGTAACTACTACAGTGTAGTTTAGTAGGATGGAGGCTGTATGCATCTGTAACTACTACAGTGTAGTTTAGTAGGATGGAGGCTCCATAGCTGTATGGATCTGTAACTACTACAGTGTAGTTTAGTAGGATGGAGGCTGTATGGATCTGTAACTACTACAGTGTAGTTTAGTAGGATGGAGGCTCCATAGCTGTATGGATCTGTAACTACTACAGTGTAGTTTAGTAGGATGGAGGCTGTATGGATCTGTAACTGCTACAGTGTAGTTTAGTAGGATGGAGGCTGGATGGATCTGTAACTACTACAGTGTAGTTTAGTAGGATGGAGGCTGTATGCATCTGTAACTACTACAGTGTAGTTTAGTAGGATGGAGGCTCCATAGCTGTATGGATCTGTAACTACTATAGTGTAGTTTAGTAGGATGGAGGCTGTATGGATCTGTAACTACTACAGTGTAGTTTAGTAGGATGGAGGCTCCATAGCTGTATGGATCTGTAACTACTACAGTGTAGTTTAGTAGGATGGAGGCTGTATGGATCTGTAACTGCTACAGTGTAGTTTAGTAAGATGGAGGCTCCATAGCTGTATGCATCTGTAACTACTACACTGTAGTTTAGTAGGATGGAGGCTCCATAGCTGTATGCATCTGTAACTACTACAGTGTCGTTTAGTAGGATGGAGGCTCCATAGCTGTATGCATCTGTAACAACTACAGTGTAGTTTAGCAGGATGGAGGCTCCATAGCTGTATGCATCTGTAACTACTACAGTGTAGTTTAGTAGGATGGAGGCTCCATAGCTGTATGGATCTGTAACTACTACAGTGTAGTTTAGTAGGATGGAGGCTGTATGGATCTGTAACTGCTACAGTGTAGTTTAGTAGGATGGAGGCTCCATAGCTGTATGATCTGTAACTACTACAGTGTAGTTTAGTAGGATGGAGGCTGTATGGATCTGTAACTGCTACAGTGTAGTTTAGTAGGATGGAGGCTCCATAGCTGTATGGATCTGTAACTACTACAGTGTAGTTTAGTAGGATGGAGGCTCCATAGCTGTATGGATCTGTAACTACTACAGTGTAGTTTAGTAGGATGGAGGCTGTATGGATCTGTAACTGCTACAGTGTAGTTTAGTAGGATGGAGGCTCCATAGCTGTATGGATCTGTAACTACTACAGTGTAGTTTAGTAGGATGGAGGCTGTATGGATCTGTAACTACTACAGTGTAGTTTAGTAGGATGGAGGCTCCATAGCTGTATGGATCTGTAACTACTACAGTGTAGTTTAGTAGGATGGAGGCTGTATGGATCTGTAACTGCTACAGTGTAGTTTAGTAGGATGGAGGCTCCATAGCTGTATGGATCTGTAACTACTACAGTGTAGTTTAGTAGGATGGAGGCTGTATGGATCTGTAACTACTACAGTGTAGTTTAGTAGGATGGAGGCTCCATAGCTGGATGGATCTGTAACTACTACAGTGTAGTTTAGTAGGATGGAGGCTGTATGGATCTGTAACTGCTACAGTGTAGTTTAGTAGGATGGAGGCTCCATAGCTGGATGGATCTGTAACTACTACAGTGTAGTTTAGTAGGATGGAGGCTGTATGGATCTGTAACTGCTACAGTGTAGTTTAGTAGGATGGAGGCTCCATAGCTGTATGGATCTGTAACTACTACAGTGTAGTTTAGTAGGATGGAGGCTGTATGGATCTGTAACTACTACAGTGTAGTTTAGTAGGATGGAGGCTCCATAGCTGGATGGATCTGTAACTACTACAGTGTAGTTTAGTAGGATGGAGGCTGTATGGATCTGTAACTGCTACAGTGTAGTTTAGTAGGATGGAGGCTCCATAGCTGTATGGATCTGTAACTACTACAGTGTAGTTTAGTAGGATGGAGGCTGTATGGATCTGTAACTGCTACAGTGTAGTTTAGTAGGATGGAGGCGCCATAGCTGTATGGATCTGTAACTACTACAGTGTAGTTTAGTAGGATGGAGGCTGTATGGATCTGTAACTACTACAGTGTAGTTTAGTTGGATGGAGGCTCCATAGCTGGATGGATCTGTAACTACTACAGTGTAGTTTAGTAGGATGGAGGCTGGATGGATCTGTAACTACTACAGTGTAGTTTAGTAGGATGGAGGCTGGATGGATCTGTAACTGCTACAGTGTAGTTTAGTAGGATGGAGGCTGGATGGATCTGTAACTACTACAGTGTAGTTTAGTAGGATGGAGGCTGGATGGATCTGTAACTACTACAGTGTAGTTTAGTAGGATGGAGGCTGGATGGATCTGTAACTACTACAGTGTAGTTTAGTAGGATGGAGGCTGTATGGATCTGTAACTGCTACAGTGTAGTTTAGTAGGATGGAGGCTCCATAGCTGTATGGATCTGTAACTACTACAGTGTAGTTTAGTAGGATGGAGGCTCCATAGCTGTATGGATCTGTAACTACTACAGTGTAGTTTAGTAGGATGGAGGCTCCATAGCTGGATGGATCTGTAACTACTACAGTGTAGTTTAGTAGGATGGAGGCTGTATGGATCTGTAACTACTACAGTGTAGTTTAGTAGGATGGAGGCTCCATAGCTGTATGGATCTGTAACTACTACAGTGTAGTTTAGTAGGATGGAGGCTGTATGGATCTGTAACTGCTACAGTGTAGTTTAGTAGGATGGAGGCTCCATAGCTGTATGCATCTGTAACTACTACACTGTAGTTTAGTAGGATGGAGGCTCCATAGCTGTATGCATCTGTAACTACTACAGTGTCGTTTAGTAGGATGGAGGCTCCATAGCTGTATGCATCTGTAACAACTACAGTGTAGTTTAGTAGGATGGAGGCGCCATAGCTGTATGGATCTGTAACTACTACAGTGTAGTTTAGTAGGATGGAGGCTCCATAGCTGTATGGATCTGTAACTACTACAGTGTAGTTTAGTAGGATGGAGGCGCCATAGCTGTATGGATCTGTAACTACTACAGTGTAGTTTAGTAGGATGGAGGCTGTATGGATCTGTAACTGCTACAGTGTAGTTTAGTAGGATGGAGGCTCCATAGCTGTATGATCTGTAACTACTACAGTGTAGTTTAGAAGGATGGAGGCTGTATGGATCTGTAACTGCTACAGTGTAGTTTAGTAGGATGGAGGCTCCATAGCTGTATGGATCTGTAACTACTACAGTGTAGTTTAGTAGGATGGAGGCTCCATAGCTGTATGGATCTGTAACTACTACAGTGTAGTTTAGTAGGATGGAGGCTGTATGGATCTGTAACTGCTACAGTGTAGTTTAGTAGGATGGAGGCTCCATAGCTGTATGGATCTGTAACTACTACAGTGTAGTTTAGTAGGATGGAGGCTGTATGGATCTGTAACTACTACAGTGTAGTTTAGTAGGATGGAGGCTCCATAGCTGTATGGATCTGTAACTACTACAGTGTAGTTTAGTAGGATGGAGGCTGTATGGATCTGTAACTGCTACAGTGTAGTTTAGTAGGATGGAGGCTCCATAGCTGTATGGATCTGTAACTACTACAGTGTAGTTTAGTAGGATGGAGGCTGTATGGATCTGTAACTACTACAGTGTAGTTTAGTAGGATGGAGGCTCCATAGCTGGATGGATCTGTAACTACTACAGTGTAGTTTAGTAGGATGGAGGCTGTATGGATCTGTAACTGCTACAGTGTAGTTTAGTAGGATGGAGGCTCCATAGCTGGATGGATCTGTAACTACTACAGTTTAGTTTAGTAGGATGGAGGCTGTATGGATCTGTAACTGCTACAGTGTAGTTTAGTAGGATGGAGGCTCCATAGCTGTATGGATCTGTAACTACTACAGTGTAGTTTAGTAGGATGGAGGCTGTATGGATCTGTAACTGCTACAGTGTAGTTTAGTAGGATGGAGGCGCCATAGCTGTATGGATCTGTAACTACTACAGTGTAGTTTAGTAGGATGGAGGCTCCATAGCTGTATGGATCTGTAACTACTACAGTGTAGTTTAGTAGGATGGAGGCTGTATGGATCTGTAACTGCTACAGTGTAGTTTAGTAGGATGGAGGCTCCATAGCTGTATGGATCTGTAACTACTACAGTGTAGTTTAGTAGGATGGAGGCTGTATGGATCTGTAACTGCTACAGTGTAGTTTAGTAGGATGGAGGCTGTATGGATCTGTAACTGCTACAGTGTAGTTTAGTAGGATGGAGGCTCCATAGCTGTATGGATCTGTAACTACTACAGTGTAGTTTAGTAGGATGGAGGCTGTATGGATCTGTAACTGCTACAGTGTAGTTTAGTAGGATGGAGGCTCCATAGCTGTATGGATCTGTAACTACTACAGTGTAGTTTAGTAGGATGGAGGCTGTATGGATCTGTAACTACTACAGTGTAGTTTAGTAGGATGGAGGCTCCATAGCTGGATGGATCTGTAACTACTACAGTGTAGTTTAGTAGGATGGAGGCTGGATGGATCTGTAACTACTACAGTGTAGTTTAGTAGGATGGAGGCTGGATGGATCTGTAACTGCTACAGTGTAGTTTAGTAGGATGGAGGCTGGATGGATCTGTAACTACTACAGTGTAGTTTAGTAGGATGGAGGCTGGATGGATCTGTAACTACTACAGTGTAGTTTAGTAGGATGGAGGCTGTATGCATCTGTAACTACTACAGTGTAGTTTAGTAGGATGGAGGCTCCATAGCTGTATGGATCTGTAACTACTACAGTGTAGTTTAGTAGGATGGAGGCTCCATAGCTGTATGGATCTGTAACTACTACAGTGTAGTTTAGTAGGATGGAGGCTCCATAGCTGTATGGATCTGTAACTACTACAGTGTAGTTTAGTAGGATGGAGGCTCCATAGCTGTATGGATCTGTAACTACTACAGTGTAGTTTAGTAGGATGGAGGCTGTATGGATCTGTAACTACTACAGTGTAGTTTAGTAGGATGGAGGCTCCATAGCTGTATGGATCTGTAACTACTACAGTGTAGTTTAGTAGGATGGAGGCTCCATAGCTGTATGGATCTGTAACTGCTACAGTGTAGTTTAGTAGGATGGAGGCTCCATAGCTGTATGGATCTGTAACTACTACAGTGTAGTTTAGTAGGATGGAGGCTCCATAGCTGTATGGATCTGTAACTGCTACAGTGTAGTTTAGTAGGATGGAGGCGCCATAGCTGTATGGATCTGTAACTACTACAGTGTAGTTTAGTAGGATGGAGGCTGGATGGATCTGTAACTACTACAGTGTAGTTTAGTAGGATGGAGGCTGGATGGATCTGTAACTGCTACAGTGTAGTTTAGTAGGATGGAGGCGCCATAGCTGTATGGATCTGTAACTACTACAGTGTAGTTTAGTAGGATGGAGGCTGGATGGATCTGTAACTACTACAGTGTAGTTTAGTAGGATGGAGGCTGGATGGATCTGTAACTACTACAGTGTAGTTTAGTAGGATGGAGGCGCCATAGCTGTATGGATCTGTAACTACTACAGTGTAGTTTAGTAGGATGGAGGCTGTATGGATCTGTAACTGCTACAGTGTAGTTTAGTAGGATGGAGGCTCCATAGCTGTATGGATCTGTAACTACTACAGTGTAGTTTAGTAGGATGGAGGCGCCATAGCTGTATGGATCTGTAACTACTACAGTGTAGTTTAGTAGGATGGAGGCTGTATGGATCTGTAACTGCTACAGTGTAGTTTAGTAGGATGGAGGCTCCATAGCTGTATGGATCTGTAACTACTACAGTGTAGTTTAGTAGGATGGAGGCTCCATAGCTGTATGGATCTGTAACTACTACAGTGTAGTTTAGTAGGATGGAGGCTCCATAGCTGGATGGATCTGTAACTACTACAGTGTAGTTTAGTAGGATGGAGGCTGGATGGATCTGTAACTACTACAGTGTAGTTTAGTAGGATGGAGGCTCCATAGCTGTATGGATCTGTAACTACTACAGTGTAGTTTAGTAGGATGGAGGCTGTATGGATCTGTAACTGCTACAGTGTAGTTTAGTAGGATGGAGGCTCCATAGCTGTATGGATCTGTAACTACTACAGTGTAGTTTAGTAGGATGGAGGCGCCATAGCTGTATGGATCTGTAACTACTACAGTGTAGTTTAGTAGGATGGAGGCTGTATGGATCTGTAACTGCTACAGTGTAGTTTAGTAGGATGGAGGCTCCATAGCTGTATGGATCTGTAACTACTACAGTGTAGTTTAGTAGGATGGAGGCTCCATAGCTGTATGGATCTGTAACTACTACAGTGTAGTTTAGTAGGATGGAGGCTCCATAGCTGTATGGATCTGTAACTACTACAGTGTAGTTTAGTAGGATGGAGGCTCCATAGCTGTATGGATCTGTAACTACTACAGTGTAGTTTAGTAGGATGGAGGCTCCATAGCTGGATGGATCTGTAACTACTACAGTGTAGTTTAGTAGGATGGAGGCTGGATGGATCTGTAACTACTACAGTGTAGTTTAGTAGGATGGAGGCTCCATAGCTGTATGGATCTGTAACTACTACAGTGTAGTTTAGTAGGATGGAGGCTGTATGGATCTGTAACTGCTACAGTGTAGTTTAGTAGGATGGAGGCTCCATAGCTGTATGGATCTGTAACTACTACAGTGTAGTTTAGTAGGATGGAGGCGCCATAGCTGTATGGATCTGTAACTACTACAGTGTAGTTTAGTAGGATGGAGGCTGTATGGATCTGTAACTGCTACAGTGTAGTTTAGTAGGATGGAGGCTCCATAGCTGTATGGATCTGTAACTACTACAGTGTAGTTTAGTAGGATGGAGGCTCCATAGCTGTATGGATCTGTAACTACTACAGTGTAGTTTAGTAGGATGGAGGCTCCATAGCTGTATGGATCTGTAACTACTACAGTGTAGTTTAGTAGGATGGAGGCTCCATAGCTGTATGGATCTGTAACTACTACAGTGTAGTTTAGTAGGATGGAGGCTCCATAGCTGTATGGATCTGTAACTGCTACAGTGTAGTTTAGTAGGATGGAGGCTCCATAGCTGTATGGATCTGTAACTACTACAGTGTAGTTTAGTAGGATGGAGGCTCCATAGCTGTTTGGATCTGTAACTACTACAGTGTAGTTTAGTAGGATGGAGGCTCCATAGCTGTATGGATCTGTAACTACTACAGTGTAGTTTAGTAGGATGGAGGCTCCATAGCTGTATGGATCTGTAACTGCTACAGTGTAGTTTAGTAGGATGGAGGCTCCATAGCTGTATGGATCTGTAACTACTACAGTGTAGTGTATCTTTTTTTATTTGAAGGATTCTTTCTCGCTGATGAAGGATACGGGCCATATGTTAAAACACAGGTCAGTCGTGGGCGATGCTAATGGCTGAGAGCTGTAGGGAGACGGCAGAATGCAGCCTACAGCATTAGATAGCTAGGTTTGCCAGTGCTGTGATGATATTGTGTAAAATAATGCATTTTGTGTCAGACCTACACATGTTATGTTAAAGAGCTGAGGGATGGTGGTGACATTTTTTGTGTGAAGACAATAGCTATATAGCATTATTATTTAAAAGTCCTAACAAGGATTCAGTCCCAGACTTCCCTTTAAAGTTCTAGCTAAAAATCAATGTTTATGTCATGAAGCCGTGTTAATGATCTGTTCTGTTTGCCTGTCGCTCTGTCCGTCTGTACATTTTCAGAGCCAGCTGGGGGAGTTGAAGAGGAGGTCTCAGCAGAGGATCCAGGAGAGAGAGAAGGATGTGCAGGAGCTGAGACAGGCCATCAGCTCTCTAACTGTGAGTATCTGTCTGTCTAACCGGGACAGAAGGACTTGAGAGTACAAGTATGGGGAAAGGACTGGGCCACACTAGTCTTGTTACCTGGGGCGGGAGGGTAGCCTAATGGTTAGAGCGCCTGAATAGTAACCGAAAGGTTGCAAGTTCAATTCCCCGAGCCGACAAGGTACAAATCTGACGTTCTGCCCCTGAACAAGGCAGTTAACCCACTGTTCCTAGGCCGTCATTGAAAATAAGAATTTGTTCTTAACTGACTTGCCTACTAAAATTTTAACTTAACTTCTGTCTATTTCTGTTAGTATTCATTGAACTTATTTGATAATTAAAATATATAACACGGCTTCAGCCTTAGACATTAGTACATTAGATATATTCAGGACCTATATAGACATCTGCTGTCCCTCTGTGTCCCCCTACAGCGTTCAGCGCGGTCGGCCGTGGAGGACACTGAGAGGGTGTTTACAGAGCTGATCCGCTCCATGGAGCTGAAGAGGTTTGAGGTCAGGGAGCTGATCAAAGCCCAGGAGAAGACCGCTGTCAGCCAAGCTGAAGGACTGCTGGCCAAACTGGAGCAGGAGATGTCTGAGTTGAGGAGGAGAGATGCTGAGCTGGAGCAGCTTTCACACACTGAGGACAACATCTTCTTCCTACAGGTGACTGATGCAGAGTAGGTCCTGTCAATATCATCCTCAGCCAGAGACGACCACTCTCCTGGCCAGGCTATGTCTCCCTGATATTCAGGATTAGTAGCACATCAGCAGTGTGTGATGTCTCCCTAACCTGTCTGTCTCTATGTTGTTGCAGAGCTGTCAGTCTCTGAGCTCCTCTCCTGTGATTGGAGGCCTGCCAGCTGTGACCTTCGACCCCAACTTCACCTTTAACATGGTGATGTCATCAGTAGCTGACTTCAGAGGGCTCCTGGAGGAGGTGTGTCAGGGGAGCTTCATCAGCATCTACGAGAAAGGTACAGAACCATTAGTCTACTGAGAAAGGTCCAGAACCATTAGTCTACTGAGAAAGGTCCAGAACAATTAGTCTATTGAGAAAGGTCCAGAACCATTAGTCTACCGAGAAAGGTCCAGAACCATTACTCTACCGAGAAAGGTCCAGAACCATTAGTCTACCGAGAAAGGTCCAGAACCATTAGTCTACCGAGAAAGGTCCAGAACCATTAGTCTACTGAGAAAGGTCCAGAACCATTAGTCTACTGAGAAAGGTCCAGAGCCATTAGTCTACTGAGAAAGGTCCAGAGCCATTAGTCTACCGAGAAAGGTCCAGAACCATTAGTCTACTGAGAAAGGTCCAGAACCATTAGTCTACTGAGAAAGGTCCAGAGCCATTAGTCTACTGAGAAAGGTCCAGAGCCATTAGTCTACTGAGAAAGGTCCAGAACCATTAGTCTACTGAGAAAGGTCCAGAACCATTAGTCTACTGAGAAAGGTACATAAATAACCTCTTCTTTAACTTGGAAGTTGGAACAGAGAGAAGAGTAATGTGGGACTTCTTAAAATATGTTTCTCTCTTAATATTATTATTTTTTCGGACACCAAAAACATTTGATACTGGAAGTTAAACAAACAGAGTCAGCGCCTGTCCTCAAAGGGCCTGATTGATTTCTTTATTCCTCTGAGAACTATGCAGGAGCCGTACAGTACCAATACAGCAGACTGTCTATGTTCCTCCCCAGTGAGAGAGGTGTCTATAGTAGAGTCGCCAGAACCCCCCAGCTGCTTCCAGACTGTTCCAACACAACCATCAGCATGTGAGTTACTGTGCATCTCTAATCTACCTCCTGTCTCTAATGTAAAGGATTGAACCCTTTCTGATCGATTGCAGTGCTTTATTCATGTAGCCTTTATTTAACTTCAGTCAGTTGGTTCTGTGTTTCTGGCACTGGGCCTATGAGGTGTTTCTGGACTAGAGTCTGTTTTCGGACCGGGCTGAGCAGTTGTTTGTGGGCTGACTGTTCTGTCTCCTCCTACCTAGTGGTGGCTCTTCCCCCAGCTCCAGCTGCAGTAGAGCAGAGCTCCAGCGGGGGGGGTCTGAACCCGTTCCTCAGCCCCGGAGCAGCAGTCCCCACATTTGGGGGATTTGCGTTCTCACCCTTCGGTAAGTAGAAACCTAATAGTAGATAATGCTGAAACCAACTTTACAACTCTATTGGCCAAATCCAGTCCTGGACGGCGATGTGGGTTTCACTCTGATGTGGAGACTTGCTCTACCTCTTATTCCGAGGGAGACCTGAGACACCTGAAAGGCAGTTGTAGGTTCTACAGTACTGTAACACGACTCAGCCTTCCCCTGCAGCAGTGTTTCTCAACTCCAGTCCCCCCAACAGCCCAACTCCAGTCCCCCCAACAGCCCAACTCCGGTCCTCCAGTCCCCCCAACAGCCCAACTCCAGTTCTCCAGTCCCCCCAACAGCCCAACTCCGGTCCCCAACAGCCCAACTCCGGTCCTCCAGTCCCCCAACAGCCCAACTCCGGTCCTCCAGTCCCCCAACAGCCCAACTCCGGTCCTCCAGTCCCCCAACAGCCCAACTCCGGTCCTCCAGTCCCCCAACAGCCCAACTCCGGTCCCCCAACAGCCCAACTCCGGTCCCCCAACAGCCCAACTCCAGCCCCCAACAGCCCAACTCCAGTCCTCCAGCCCCCAACAGCCCAACTCCAGTCCCCCAACAGCCCAACTCCGGTCCTCCAGCCCCCAACAGCCCAACTCCGGTCCCCCAACAGCCCAACTCCAGTCCCCCAACAGCCCAACTCCAGTCCAACCTCTGTCCCAGGTTTTAGCTAGTTTTACAGTAAAGTGAAGACATGTCACTATACAGCTCTGCTAGAGCTGTGCTGACTAACTCTTCTGTCGTCTCAGGATCCAAGCTCTCCTCCTCCAATGGCTCCAGACAGAGGATGATGCAGCGGAAGTCACACCCACGCAGGAAGCTGTAACTCGGGCAGAGAGAACGGTTTTGCAGGGGAGATGGGGAGGGGATGTCTAGGTTGTGACTGTGGGAAGACCGATGGGAGAACCAGACGGGACCTCTCTCTGTCAGACATAATGATGAATCAGTGCCTGTTGCTTTCAACACCAACAGTGATACAGTATAACTTTTTAATGACATGATTTACAATTATGTATTTTCTTCCCCAGAGATCGTTTAATTATAACAAATCAGTCTGTAATGAATGCTTTTATGTGGCACGATGAAATAAATACACAGGTCTGCTTTTAAACTCTGTCTTGCTTCGTCTTTCTGGTGGTGTATTCATTAGTGGGGCACTTGCTAAATGTTTAGGGTCTGTTTGCTTCCAAATGAAATGTTATTTGTCACATACACATGGTTAGCAGATGTTAATGCGAGTGTAGCGAAATGCTTGTGCTTCTAGTTCCGACCGTGGTTCCTAGTGAATACAACTTGGGTTTTACTATAGCTGGCATCACGACACAAACACAGGCCTAAGGAGGAAGTTCCTCAACACTGAGAGCAGTGTCCTGTTCCATGTTCCACAGAGAATAAATGACTGAGCATGGTACTGTAGTGTTAAACACACTTTAACAAGCGTTGGAGCGACGTGTTCGGGTTAGCATGTATTTGGAGAACAGGTTGACGTGCCGTTCCACAACGTATGCAGTAATGTCTACCTGTCATTGTCTCCATGGTAACCATGGGCTATAGGCTGACCTGTCTGGTTCCAGACTAACCAGTCCACCACACTATAACAGTGTGTTAGTCCTCTGGTTCCAGACTAACCAGTCCACCACACTATAACAGTGTGTTAGTCCTCTGGTTCCAGACTAACCAGTCCACCACACTATAATAGTGTGTTAGTCCTCTGGAACCAGACTAACCAGTCCACCACACTATAATAGTGTGTTAGTCCTCTGGAACCAGACTAACCAGTCCACCACACTATAACAGTGTGTTAGTCCTCTGGAACCAGACTAACCAGTCCACCACACTATAATAGTGTGTTAGTCCTCTGGAACCAGACTAACCAGTCCACCACACTATAACAGTGTGTTAGTCCTCTGGAACCAGACTAACCAGTCCACCACACTATAACAGTGTGTTAGTCCTCTGGTTCCAGACTAACCAGTCCACCACACTATAACAGTGTGTTAGTCCTCTGGAACCAGACTAACCAGTCCACCACACTATAACAGTGTGTTAGTCCTCTGGAACCAGACTAACCAGTCCACCACACTATAACAGTGTGTTAGACCTCTGGTTCCAGACTAACCAGTCCACCACAATATAACAGTGTGTTAGTCCTCTGGAACCAGACTAACCAGTCCACCACACTATAACAGTGTGTTAGTCCTCTGGTTCCAGACTAACCAGTCCACCACACTATAACAGTGTGTTAGTCCTCTGGAACCAGACTAACCAGTCCACCACACTATAACAGTGTGTTAGTCCTCTGGAACCAGACTAACCAGTCCACCACACTATAACAGTGTGTTAGTCCTCTGGAACCAGACTAACCAGTCCACCACACTATAATCTGGATGTGACTGCCGAATCGAGGCAAAGGTAAGAATCTCTGTATTAACTATCGAATGTTGGCTAAATTTATTTCAATGTATAATTCTGTGAACTGTCTTGTGCAAGTTGTAAATTGACACAATACCTGTTAGTAAAGGTGTCAGCTGGAGATGACGTGCAGGAGCATGCTGGGATTTGTAGTTTTGCATGATGTCTACTTTGATGCTAATTAGTGTTTTAGAATCAGAGTAAATAGAGCTGAATAAATTGATAAAAGTCACCTTGTCCGAGAGGTTATCAAAACGTCACGGCAGGGTAAACCTACACGAAACACAGCCCTTATTTTAAGTGTTTCTAAAATGATTGGTGGAAAACGAGTGTAACCATTTCCCTGTTTGACCGCTAGGTTTTATGGGTATTATGACACCTCCACTGTGGGGCTCTATGAGTTCACAATTAACAATGCCATGTTACCCATAACCCTTTGCTTCTCTACTAGAAAACCCACAGGTGTCCACTAGGTGTCACAGTAGCAATAAAAGGCTTCCAATATACAGATTTACCATAATGGACAGTTTCCATACAATGAAAAAAAGAAACGTAAAAAATCCCAGTAACTTCACAGATCTTCATTGTAAAGGGTTTAAACACTGTTTCCCATGCTTGTTCAATGAACCATAAACAATTAATGAACATGCACCTGTGGAACGGTCGTTAAGACACTAACAGCTTACAGATGGTAGGCAATTAAGGTCACAGTTATGAAAACTTAGGACACTAAAGAGGCCTTTCTACTGACTCTGAAAAACACCAAAGAAAGATGCCCAGGGTTCCTGCTCATCTGCGTGAACGTGCCTTAGGCATGCTGCAAGGAGGCATGAGGACTGCAGATGTGGCCAGGGCAATAAATTGCAATGTTCGTACTGTGAGACGCCTAAGACAGCGCTACAGGGAGACAGGATGGACAGCTGATCGTCCTCGCACTGGCAGATCACGTGTAACAGCACCTGCACAGGATCGGTACATCCGAACATCACATCTGCGGGACAGGTACAGGATGGCAACAACTGCCCGAGTTACACCAGGAACGCACAATCCCTCCATCATTGCTCAGACTGTCCGCAATAGGCTGAGAGAGGCTGGACTGAGGGCTTGTAGGCTTGTTGTAAGGCAGGTCCTCACCAGACATCACCGGCAACAACGTTGCCTATGGGCACAAACCCACCGTCGCTGGACCAGACAGGACTGGCAAAAAGCGTTTATCGTTGAAGGAATGAGCGTTACATCGAGGCCTGTACTCTGGAGCGGGATTGATTTTGAGGTGGAGGGTCCGTCCTGGTCTGGGGCGGTGTGTCACAGGATCATCGGACTGAGCTTATTGTCATTGCAGGCAATCTCAACGCTGTGCGTTACAGGGAAAACACCTTCCTCCCTCTTGTGGTGTCCTTCCTGTGTCGTGGAAATATTGAATCAAATATTTCTCAGATACCGGAACTTGTCAATTCAATTAGACTTTATTACAAAAATATCAAAAGCCGAGCAATTCCAAGGAACAACTGATCACTCTCTTCCAATCCTCTGGTTTTATAGGTTTCCATCTTCAGATGGTCTTTCTTATGTAGATGATTAACACCCCTTGGCCTCTCGTCACCATTATCTTTCTGTCTGAATTCTGGCTAACGTCCACATCTGACTTATCTTGCTCAGTTTAGATTATAATGATGGCGGTGCCAGAGTATTAACACATTCATTGCATATATATGTTCCCAATATAAGTGCATTTCTAATAGTACTTGATGAATACAAACATGTGTTTTCACTACATAACATGTTTTCCCACTACATTTACGTGGCTTGTGGTTCTAGTATTGATTAACTAAAGTACACAGTCACTATGTTGCCTATGATTGATTAACCCATATACGTGTCCAGTAGCTTTCGCAAGATTAGACTCGGCCCAAGACGGTCCAGTCTATGTTGTTCCAGCTTGGCACATTCACATAGATTCTGCTTACGTTCACATAGATTCTGCTTACGTTCACACAGATTCTGCTTACTTTCACATAGATTCTGCTTACGTTGACATAGATTCTTCTTATGTTCTATATTTACATGTCTATATTCACATGGATCCAGCCTACGTTATGCTTACACATGTCTAATGATTAACCACATATTGATTACGCTTTCTACTTCAGCGAAAAAAATATAGACACTGGAAAATCCCCATGATGTCATAGATGTTCTACACCTGCAGGCTCATCCTGACATGACCCTCCAGCATGACAATGCCACCAGCCATACTGCTCGTTCTGTGCGTGATATTTCCTGCAAGCCAGGAATGTCAATGTTCTGCCATGGCCAGTGAAGAGGCCGGATCTCAATCCCATTGAGCACGTCTGGGACCTGTTGGATCGAAGGGTGAGGGCTAGGGCCATACCCCCAGAAATGTCTGGGAACTTGCAGGTGCCTTGGTGGAAGAGTGGGGTAACATCTCACAGCAAGTATATATATAATAATACTACAGGATCAGACATGTTTCATGACATCAGATGGTAGTATATATATAATAACACTACAGGTCCAGACATGTTTCATGACATCAGATGGTAGTATATATATATAATAACACTACAGGTCCAGACATGTTTCATGACATCAGATGGTAGTATATATATAATAACACTACAGGTCCAGACATGTTTCATGACATCAGATGGTAGTATATATATATAATAATACTACAGGTCCAGACATGTTTCATGACATCAGATGGTAGTATATATATAATATATAATTGTGACCAACAGGCACTTTGGAATAACAAATCTAGAAATGTAGAATTAAAGAAAATACATTTGGACAACCTGGTCTCCTCAATATAAATCTTTTTTAATTTTCGTTTAAGAAATAGCCTTTATAAGCTTGATATTAGAAAATATACTGCTAAAACTATATTTCTAGCCAATACATCTATTTGAGAGTAGAAGAGAAAGAGAGGAAGGATGTATTACATTTCTATCTTATATAATATAGGATGAACTCTACAGATCAGGACTCCAGTTTGATGAACGGTTATCATAAAGGACAAGACACAACATGACGAACATCGTCTGTG
This sequence comes from Brachymystax lenok tsinlingensis, assembly GCA_030435695.1. Lineage (NCBI taxonomy): Eukaryota > Metazoa > Chordata > Actinopteri > Salmoniformes > Salmonidae > Brachymystax > Brachymystax lenok. The sequence continues at coordinate 41,160,231 of CM059801.1, forward strand.
TGCACCTGCTCCGTGTCGATAATAGCTGGTGATTCAACATGGAGAATCGGCAGAAAATTACCAGATAATTAACACAGCCATCCCCGCTGCTTTTAACCATTTGTCGGCGCGGTCTGTTTTGCCCTTATTAACACCACTTATTAATGTCATCATAACACCATATCATTTGAAAATAAAGAAGAGCCGCACACTCTAGGAGCTCAGATGCAAAACATATTTTATGTCCAACGTTTGGACAGGCAAGCTGTCTTCATCAGGGTATAATCACAAACACTGCGGGGTGACTCGTTGATATAGTGTCAAAGGACACACACACAGATGTCTGTAATCATGGCCAAGTATGGCCTAATATCATTGGTTAATTCTGAAATATTAAAATGGCATACAAAGAACATACAAAAAACAAATGGATAGCATACGATCATAGATTCGATTTAGGCTACATAAGCCTACAAACAATCACAATGGCAAAGTCACAATCACAAGAATGGTTTCAGATCAAAGTCTATGTTGAGACCGAAGGGAGCGAGGGTCTTTAAATTAAAGGTTCCAGGCAGCCTCTCGTTTTAACAATAAATTATCGAGGTCACCCACTCTCCTAGGGAGGGTGGCATGTTCAATGCCGATATAACGCAGAGACGAAATCGAGTGGTTTGCTTCCAAAAAATGGGCCCCAACTGGGTAAGTCGAGTTTTTACACCTAATGGTGCTACGATGCTCTGAGATACGTACTTTTAATTCACGCTTTGTTTTACCCACATAATTTTTACTACAAGGACAAGTTATAAGATAAATAACTGCCTTAGTGGAGCACGTGATAACACCTTTGATTTGGATCTGTTTCCCTGTCTGGGGGTGTTTGAAGGATCTACATTTATAAGTGCCATTGCATTGAGCACAGCCATTACACTGGTAGTTTCCATCCAGTAGGGGCGCAAATAGACGTTGTTCAGGAATATCTTGGGGTGGGAAATCAGAGTTTATCAATTGGTCTCTGAGATTTCTGCCCCGCGAGAATACGACCAAGGGAAGGTCCGAAAACACATTACTGAGACTATCATGGGATTTTAGAATGTGCCAATGCTTGTGAACGATTCCCTTAATTTGTTCAGAGCACTTTGAATAGCGGGTGGTTAGAACGCAAGAATGCTTCTTTTTATGAGACTGACCTTGAAAAAGGTCATGTCTCGTTTTGTTTTGAATTTTCTCAATGGAAATATTAATCTGATCATTTTTGTACCCCCTCTCCTTGAATTTCCTTTGCGTCTCAGCCATATTTCTGTCAAAATCTGATTGCCTTTTGCAAATTCTTTTGATTCGACAGAATTGGCTGTAGGGCAAACAATTTTTCAAGGGAAGTGGGTGAAGACTGTCAGCCCTCAACAAACTGTTACGATCAGTAGGTTTCCTGTAAAGATCAGTGTATAGAACATTATTTTCACACGAGATCAGAAAATCAAGGAAACTGATTTGACGTGTATGAGATTGCATTGTAAATCTCAAATGTTCAGAACAGGAGTTAAGAAAAGCATAAAACTCCTGGAGCTGTTTTGCATCACCCCTCCATAGAACAGCCATTACAGTCGTGGCCAAAAGTTTTGAGAATGACACAAATATGAATTTCCACAAAGTTTGCTGCTTCAGTGTCTTTAGATATTTAGTGTCATATGTTACTATAGAATACTGAAGTATAATTACAAGCATTTCATAAGCCTTTCATAAAGGCTTTTATTGACAATTACAAGTTGATGCAAAGAGTCAATATTTGCAGTGTTGACCCCTTCTTTTTCAAGACCTTTGCAATCCGCCCTGGCATGCTGTCAATTAACTAATGGGCCACATCCTGACTGATGGCAGCCCATTCTTGCATAATCAATGCGTGGAGTTTGTCAGATTTTTTTGGGTTTTGTTTGTCCACCCGTCTCTTGGGGATTGACCACAAGTTCTCAATGGGATTAAGGTCTGGGGAGTTTCCGGGCCATGGACCCAAAATATCAATGTTTTGTTCCCCGAGCCACTTAGTCATTTTGCCTTATGGCAAGGTGCTCCATCATGCTGGAAAAGGCATTGTTCATCACCAAACTGTTCCTGGATGGTTGAGAGAAGTTGCTCTCGGAGGATGTGTTGGTACCATTCTTTATTCATGGCTGTGTTTTAGGCAAAATTGTGAATGAGCCCACTCCCTTGGCTGAGAAGCAACCCCACACATGAATGGTCTCAGGATGCTTTACTGTTGGCATGACACAGGACTGATGGTAGCGCTCACTTTGTCTTCTCCGGACAAGCTTTTTTCCGGATGCCCCAAACAATCGGAAAGGGGATTCATCAGAGAAAATGACTTTACCCCAGTCCTCAGCAGTCCAATCTCTGTACCTTTTGCAGAATATCAGTCTGTCCCTGATATTTTTCCTGGAGAGAAGTGGCTTCTTTGCTGCCCTTCTTGACACCAGGCCATCCTTCAAAAGTCTTCGCCTCACTGTGCGTGCAGATGCACTCACACCTGCCTGCTGCCATTCCTGAGCAAGCTCTGTACTGGTGGTGCCCCGATCCCGCAGCTGAATCAACTTTAGGAGACGGTCCTGGCGTTTGCTGGACTTTCTTGGGCGCCCTGAAGCCTTCTTCACAACAATTGAACCGCTCTCCTTGAAGTTCTTGATGATCAGATAAATGGTTGATTTAGGTGCAATCTTACTGGCAGCAATATCCTTGCCTGTGAAGCGCTTTTTGTGCAAAGCAATGATGACGGCACGTGTTTCCTTGCAGGTAACCACAGTTGACAGAGGAAGAACAATGATTCCAAGCACCACCCTCCTTTTGAATCTTCCAGTCTGATATTCGAACTCTATCAGCATGACAGAGTGATCTCCAGCCTTGTCAACACTCACACCTGTGTTAACGAGAGAATCACTGACATGATGTCAGCTGGTCCTTTTGTGGCAGGGCTGAAATGCAGTGGAAATGTTTTTGGGGGATTCAGTTAATTTGCATGGCAAAGAGGGACTTCGCAATTAATTGCAATTCATCAGATTACTCTTCATGACATTCTGGAGTATATGCAAATTTCCATCATACAAACTGAGGCAGCAGACTTTGTGAAAATTAATATTTGTGTCATTCTCAAAACTTTTGGCCACGACTGTACAGTGCGTATATCAAATATTAAGAGCACCTTCCTAATATTGAGTTGCACCCATTTTTTGCCCTCAGAATAGCCTCAATTCATTGGGGCATGGACTCCACAGGGATGTTGGCCCATGTTGACTCCAATGCTTCCCACAGTTGTGTCAAGATGGCTGGATGTCCTTCGGGTGGTGGACCTTTCTTGATACACACGGGAAACTGTTGAGTGTGAAAAGCAGCAGCATTGTAGTTCTTGACAAACTCAAACCGGTGTGCCTGGCACCTACTACCATACCCCATTCAAAGGCATTTAAATATTTTGTCCTACCCATTCACCCTCTGAATGGCACACATACACAATCCATGTCTCAATTGTCTCAGGGCTTAAAAATCCTTCTTTAACCTGTGTTCTACCCTTCATCTTCACTGATTGAAGTGGATTTGACAAGTGACATCAATAAGGGATCATATCTTTCACCTGGATTCACCTGGTCAGTTTGTCATGGTAAGAGCAGGTGTTCCTTTTGTCCACATTGATCCATGTTTTCATTGTGTTGACATACTGTGTACTGATGGCTTATATAGAAAACAAAGTACCAAATTTCACCACCTTATTTATCAAAGACATAAAACATCTACATTAAAACAGTTACTGAAGCGTTTTACAGACATGTCTGATATCTGGTCGGTCTCTCTCTGGAGCCTGGTCATAGATAGAAATATCCAGAGCCATGCATTTACATTATAGAGAGATAGAGCCATGCATTTACATTGTAGAGAGATAGAGCCATGCATTTACATTGTAGAGAGATAGAGCCATGCATTTACATTGTAGAGAGAAAGAGCCATGCATTTACATTGTAGAGAGTTAGAGCCATGCATTTACATTGTAGAGAGACAGAGCCATGCATTTACACTGTAGAGAGAAAGAGCCATGTATTTAAATTGTAGAGAGTTAGAGCCATGCATTTACATTGTAGAGAGACAGAGCCATGCATTTACACTGTAGAGAGAAAGAGCCATGTATTTACATTGTAGAGAGATAGAGCCATGCATTTACATTGTAGAGGGATAGAGCCATGCATTTACATTGTAGAGAGATAGAGCCATGCATTTACATTGTAGAGAGATAGAGCCATGCATTTACATTGTAGAGAGTTAGAGCCATGCATTTACATTGTAGAGAGATAGAGACATGCATTTACATTGTAGAGAGTTAGAGCCATGCATTTACATTGTAGAGAGTTAGAGCCATGCATTTACATTGTAAAGAGATAGAGCCATGCATTTACATTGTAGAGAGTTAGAGACATCAAGGTTTCTGCATTATGATGCACTTACATGACACTACAACAGCCATGTTAGAAACCCATTAACATGACATTACAACATTCTATAACAGCCATGTTAGAACCCTATTAACATGACACTACAACATTCTATAACAGCCATGTTAGAACCCCATTAACATGACACCACAACATTCTATAACAGCCATGTTAGAACCCCATTAACATGATACTACAACATTCTATAACAGCCACGTTAGAGCCCCATTAACATGACACTACAACATTCTATAACAGCCATGTTAGAGCCCCATTAACATGACACTACAACATTCTATAACAGCCATGTTAGAACCCCATTAACATGAAACTACAACATTCTATAACAGCCATGTTAGAACCCCATTAACATGATACTACAACATTCTATAACAGCCATGTTAGAGCCCCATTAACATGACACTACAACATTCTATAACAGCCATGTTAGAGCTCCATTAACATGACACTACAACAACCATGTTAGAGCCCCATTAACATGACACTACAACAGCCATGTTAGAACCCCATTAACATGACCTACAACATTCTATAACAGCCATGTTAGAACCACATTAACATGACACTACAACATTTTATAACAGCCATGTTAGAACCCCATTAACATGACACTACAACATTCTATAACAGCCATGTTAGAACCCCATTAACATGACACTACAACATTCTATAACAGCCATGTTAGAGCCCCATTAACATGACACTACAACATTCTATAACAGCCATGTTAGAGCTCCATTAACATGACACTACAACATTCTATAACAGCCATGTTAGAACCCCATTAACATGACACTACAACATTCTATAACAGCCATGTTAGAACCCCATTAACATGACACTACAACATTCTATAACAGCCATGTTAGAACCCCATTAACATGACACTACAACATTCTATAACAGCCATGTTAGAGCTCCATTAACATGACACTACAACAACCATGTTAGAGCCCCATTAACATGACACTACAACAGCCATGTTAGAGCCCCATTAACATGACACTACAACATTCTATAACAGCCATGTTAGAACCACATTAACATGACACTACAACATTCTATAACAGCCATGTTAGAACCCCATTAACATGACACTACAACATTCTATAACAGCCATGTTAGAACCCCATTAACATGACACTACAACATTCTATAACAGCCATGTTAGAGCCCCATTAACATGACACTACAACATTCTATAACAGCCATGTTAGAGCTCCATTAACATGACACTACAACATTCTATAACAGCCATGTTATAACCCCATTAACATGACACTACAACATTCTATAACAGCCATGCTAGAGCCCCATTAACATGACACTACAACATTCTATAACAGCCATGTTAGAACCACATTAACATGATACTACAACATTCTATAACAGCCATGTTAGAACCCCATTAACATGATACTACAACATTCTATAACAGCCATGTTAGATCCCCATTAACATGACACTACAACATTCTATAACAGCCATGTTAGAGCCCCATTAACATGACACTACAACATTCTATAACAGCCATGTTAGAACCACATTAACATGACACTACAACATTCTATAACAGCCATGTTAGAGCCCCAATAACATGACACTACAACATTCTATAACAGCCATGTTAGAACCCCATTAACATGACACTACAACATTCTATAACAGCCATGTTAGAACCCCATTAACATTACACCACAACATTCTATAACAGCCATGTTAGAACCCCATTAACATGACACTACAACATTCTATAACAGCCATGTTAGAGCCCCATTAACATGACACTACAACATTCTATAACAGCCATGTTAGAGCTCCATTAACATGACACTACAACAACCATGTTAGAGCCCCATTAACATGACACTACAACAGCCATGTTAGAACCCCATTAACATGACCTACAACATTCTATAACAGCCATGTTAAAACCACATTAACATGACACTACAACATTTTATAACAGCCATGTTAGAACCCCCTTATCAAGACAAGGGGAATATTTTAACAATATCTTTTAACTGAATGTCTAGAATTAGAACAATATTCAAAGTGTGTAAATCTATGGCTCTGGAGATATACTGTGTATATTGCTCTGTGTCAGGTCATGAGTTCAGAGGAGACAACCTGTATGGCACTACATGATGTAGAATAACAACGAAAGCCACAATATGGCGTCACATTTTACAATGTCTTCCCCCCAATATTGCAATTATTTGGTGAATATATTGTTCATGTCAAGGAATACATTAATCTCACATTATATGAGAGAGCCTGGCTAGTGGGAGGAGTTAGTTACTCTGTGTTTGAACTTATTATTTGTCAAAGAGCATCAACTCTTCTTCTTCTCTAAAGATGGAATCTGAATTGTCTGGGAAGAAGAGGGCCTGAAGATAACTGGTTAGTGAGGGCTCTAAGCCAATTACACAATCCGGTGGGCCAGTGGGGTCTCGGCCAATCAGATGTTCTGCTTAAGGGTGGGCGAGGTCTCAGCAAGGTGTCTCAGCCAATCAGGTGGGCAGGTTGAGTGTGGACAGTGTTTCGGCCAGGGGTTTGAGACAATCAGTTGGGCAGGTTGAGTGTGGACGGTGTCTCGGCCAAGGGTTTGAGACAATCAGGTGGGCAGGTTGAGTGTGGACGGTGTCTCGGCCAAGGGTTTGAGACAATCAGGTGGGCAGGTTGAGTGTGGACGGTGTCTCGGCCAAGGGTTTGAGACAATCAGGTGGGCAGGTTGAGTGTGGACGGTATCTCGGCCAGGGGGCCCACCATGCGTATCTGTAAGGCAGAGGAGCTCTTGGAACTTAGCATGGAGAGCTGTGTTCCCCCGTTGACCCCACTGCTGGCCAGGGACGGGTGGCGCTGCTGATGCTTCAGATCCACAGTAAAGTAACGGTTCACCCTCCAGCTACGCCACTTCCTCTTGATCTCAGACTGCACCTGGAATAACAGACAATAACAGAGTTATAATGTAACAGTCTAGTCCACTGGGTGGTTACTAAACAATAACAGAGTTATAATGTAACAGTCTAGTCCACTGGGTGGTTACTAAACAATAACAGAGTTATAATGTAACAGTCTAGTCCACTGGGTGGTTACTAAACAATAACAGAGTTATAATGTAACAGTCTAGTCCACTGGGTGGTTACTAAACAATAACAGAGTTATAATGTAACAGTCTAGTCCACTGGGGGGGTTAGTAAACAATAACAGAGTTATAATGTAACAGTCTAGTCCACTGGGTGGTTACTAAACAATAACAGAGTTATAATGTAACAGTCTAGTCCACTGGGTGGTTACTAAACAATAACAGAGTTATAATGTAACAGTCTAGTCCACTGGGTGGTTACTAAACCATAACAGAGTTATAATGTAACAGTCTAGTCCACTGGGTGGTTACTAAACAATAACAGAGTTATAATGTAACAGTCTAGTCCACTGGGTGGTTACTAAACAATAACAGAGTTATAATGTAACAGTCTAGTCCACTGGGTGGTTACTAAACAATAACAGAGTTATAATGTAACAGTCTAGTCCACTGGGTGGTTACTAAACAATAACAGAGTTATAATGTAACAGTCTAGTCCACTGGGGGGTTACTAAACAATAACAGAGTTATAATGTAACAGTCTAGTCCACTGCGTGGTTACTAATTATTCTTAATGTCACAGGGCTATAATCAACAGTCACATCAGATGCCATGTTTAGAGAGTGTAAAGAAGCCTCCTACCTCTCCATTGAGGAAACAATAAAGGACAGCCACAACCAAACCCTGGAAAGGAAAGGCAGAGAGGACAGATGAGCAGTTGAACACTGATTGTACTTTTCAACAATGCTCTCAGAGTTACTGCTATTAGACACTAACCCACAGTCTTAGGAGTGCGTTACCTGGAAAGATCCCAGGCCCAGCTCAAACACCAGCCTCTCTTTCATGCTGGCGTCCTCCGGGGAGAAGGCAAACACAGTGTAGTGGATCCCGAAGAGAGGGATGAGTAGGAGGGTGGACCGAGCCAGACGCCTGACAACAACAAATCATATTGTTACTACTTATACAAAACCAATACACAACACAACATTGTCACAACCTCAGAACAACAAATACATAACATTATACTGTTTCAACCTTAGAACAACTAATACACAACATTATACTGTTTCAACCTCAGAACAACTAATACACAACATTATACTGTTTCAACCTCAGAACAACTAATACACAACATTATACTGTTTCAACCTCAGAACAACTAATACAACTATAATAAACTATAACTATAAACCAACACACATCACTGTTACAAGCTTCGAATAACCAATACACGACATACACATTACAACAGAAATCTTAGAACAACTAATACACAACATTACACTGTAACAACCTTAGAACAACAACCATACAACCGTAGAACAACCAACACATTCCTGTCACAACCTTAGAGAAACAAATACACAACAAAAACAACAACAACACTACTACAACCTGACTAACACCAACACCCAGACATCCTCCTGACAACAACACTACTACAACCTGACTAACACCAACACCCAGACATCCTCCTGACAACAACACTACTACAACCTGACTAACACCAACACCCAGACATCCTCCTGACAACAACACTACTACAACCTGACTAACACCAACACCCAGACACCCTCCTGACAACAACACTACTACAACCTGACTAACACCAACACCCAGACATCCTCCTGACAACAACACTACTACAACCTGACTAACACCCAGACATCCTCCTGACAACAACACTACTACAACCTGACTAACACCAACACCCAGACATCCTCCTGACAACAACACTACTACAACCTGACTAACACCAACACCCAGACATCCTCCTGACAACAACACTACTACAACCTGACTAACACCAACACCCAGACATCCTCCTGACAACAACACTACTACAACCTGACTAACACCAACACCCAGACATCCTCCTGACAACAACACTACTACAACCTGACTAACACCAACACCCAGACATCCTCCTGACAACAACACTACTACAACCTGACTAACACCAACACCCAGACATCCTCCTGACAACAACACTACTACAACCTGACTAACACCAACACCCAGACATCCTCCTGACAACAACACTACTACAACCTGACTAACACCAACACCCAGACATCCTCCTGACAACAACACTACTACAACCTGACTAACACCAACACCTAGACACCCTCCTGACAACAACACTACTACAACCTGACTAATACCAACACCCAGACATCCTCCTGACAACAACACTACTACAACCTGACTAACACCAACACCCAGACATCCTCCTGACAACAACACTACTACAACCTGACTAACACCAACACCCAGACATCCTCCTGACAACAACACTACTACAACCTGACTAACACCAACACCCAGACATCCTCCTGACAACAACACTACTACAACCTGACTAACACCCAGACATCCTCCTGACAACAACACTACTACAACCTGACTAACACCAACACCCAGACATCCTCCTGACAACAACACTACTACAACCTGACTAACACCAACACCCAGACATCCTCCTGACAACAACACTACTACAACCTGACTAACACCAACACCCAGACATCCTCCTGACAACAACACTACTACAACCTGACTAACACCAACACCCAGACATCCTCCTGACAACAACACTACTACAACCTGACTAACACCAACACCCAGACATCCTCCTGACAACAACACTACTACAACCTGACTAACACCAACACCCAGACATCCTCCTGACAACAACACTACTACAACCTGACTAACACCAACACCCAGACATCCTCCTGACAACAACACTACTACAACCTGACTAACACCAACACCCAGACATCCTCCTGACAACAACACTACTACAACCTGACTAACACCAACACCCAGACATCCTCCTGACAACAACACTACTACAACCTGACTAACACCAACACCCAGACATCCTCCTGACAACAACACTACTACAACCTGACTAACACCAACACCCAGACATCCTCCTGACAACAACACTACTACAACCTGACTAACACCAACACCCAGACATCCTCCTGACAACAACACTACTACAACCTGACTAACACCAACACCCAGACATCCTCCTGACAACAACACTACTACAACCTGACTAACACCAACACCCAGACATCCTCCTGACAACAACACTACTACAACCTGACTAACACCAACACCCAGACATCCTCCTGACAACAACACTACTACAACCTGACTAACACCAACACCCAGACATCCTCCTGACAACAACACTACTACAACCTGACTAACACCAACACCCAGACATCCTCCTGACAACAACACTACTACAACCTGACTAACACCAACACCCAGACATCCTCCTGACAACAACACTACTACAACCTGACTAACACCAACACCCAGACATCCTCCTGACAACAACACTACTACAACCTGACTAACACCAACACCCAGACATCCTCCTGACAACAACACTACTACAACCTGACTAACACCAACACCCAGACATCCTCCTGACAACAACACTACTACAACCTGACTAACACCAACACCCAGACATCCTCCTGACAACAACACTACTACAACCTGACTAACACCAACACCCAGACATCCTCCTGACAACAACACTACTACAACCTGACTAACACCAACACCCAGACATCCTCCTGACAACAACACTACTACAACCTGACTAACACCAACACCCAGACATCCTCCTGACAACAACACTACTACAACCTGACTAACACCAACACCCAGACATCCTCCTGACAACAACACTACTACAACCTGACTAACACCAACACCCAGACATCCTCCTGACAACAACACTACTACAACCTGACTAACACCAACACCCAGACATCCTCCTGACAACAACACTACTACAACCTGACTAACACCAACACCCAGACATCCTCCTGACAACAACACTACTACAACCTGACTAACACCAACACCCAGACATCCTCCTGACAACAACACTACTACAACCTGACTAACACCAACACCCAGACATCCTCCTGACAACAACACTACTACAACCTGACTAACACCAACACCCAGACATCCTCCTGACAACAACACTACTACAACCTGACTAACACCAACACCCAGACATCCTCCTGACAACAACACTACTACAACCTGACTAACACCAACACCCAGACATCCTCCTGACAACAACACTACTACAACCTGACTAACACCAACACCCAGACACAGTTCAGAGGAGACTGTGTGAATCAGGCCTTCATGGTTGAATTGCTGCAAAGAAACCACTACTAAAGGACACCAATAAGAAGAAGAGACTTGGTTGCTCTTCAGCAGGACAATGACCCAAAACAAACCTCCAGGCTGTTTAAGGGCTATTTGACCAAGAAGGAGAGTGATGGAGTGCTCCATCAGATGACCTGGCCTCCACAATCACTCAACCTCAACCCAGTTGAGATGGTTTGGGACGAGTTGGACTGCAGAGTGAAGGAAAAGCAGCCAACAAGTGCTCTGCAGGTGAAGCTGGTTGAGAGAATGCCAAGAGTGGCTACTTTGAACAATCTCAAATATTTAATATATTTTGATTGGTTTAACACTTTTTTGGTTACTACATGATTCCATATGTGTTTTTTCATAGTTTTGATGTCTTCACTACTATTCTACAACGTAGAAAATAGTAATAATAAAGTAAAACATTTAAATGAGTAGGTGTGTCCAAACCGTTGACTGGTACTGTATATATTTATACTGCGGACTCCGACATTGCTCGTCCTAATATTTATGTATTTCCTAATACCGTTATTTTTATTTTAGATTTGTGTGTATTGTTGTGAATTGTTAGATACTACTGCTCTGTTGGAGCAAGGAACACAAACATTTAGCAACACCAGCAATAACATCTGCTAAATATGTGTATGTGACAAATAAAATTTGATTTGATTTGACCTGACTAAGAATAATACTCAGAAATTAACATATGAGGAAAGTCACAGACAAAACAAACAAACAGACAGACAGAACCACACACACACACACACACACACACACACACACACACACACACACACACACACACACACACACACACACACACACACACACACACACACACACACACACACACACACACACACACACACACACACACACACACACACACACACACACACACACACACAGACTTACAGTGTGATGGCTGATAGCTCTGACATCCTGCAGGAGTGTTGCACAGCCTGAGTGGGCTCACTGAAGCATTTCTGAGCACAGCTGCTACAATAGAGACAGACAGACAGACAGACCCAAAGACAGACAGACAGACAGACAGAGACAGACAGACCCAAAGACAGACAGACACAGAAACTTTGACCAGGTACTTACAGGTAGATACTGGACATAGAGGTAGGGCTAAGACCAGGTAATTACAGGTAGATACTGGACATAGAGGTAGGGCTAAGACCAGGTAATCACATGTAGATACTGGACATAGAGGTAGGGCTAAGACCAGGTACTTACAGGTAGATACTGGACATAGAGGTAGGGCTAAGACCAGGTAATTACAGGTAGATACTGGACATAGAGGTAGGGCTAAGACCAGGTACTTACAGGTAGATACTGGACATAGAGGTAGGGCTAAGACCAGGTACTTACAGGTAGATACTGGACATAGAGGTAGGGCTAAGACCAGGTAATTACAGGTAGATACTGGACATAGAGGTAGGGCTAAGACCAGGTACTTACAGGTAGATACTGGACATAGAGGTAGGGCTAAGACCAGGTACTTACAGGTAGATACTGGACATAGAGGTAGGGCTAAGACCAGGTAATTACAGGTAGATACTGGACATAGAGGTAGGGCTAAGACCAGGTACTTACAGGTAGATACTGGACATAGAGGTAGGGCTAAGACCAGGTAATTACAGGTAGATACTGGACATAGAGGTAGGGCTAAGACCAGGTACTTACAGGTAGATACTGGACATAGAGGTAGGGCTAAGACCAGGTACTTACAGGTAGATACTGGACATAGAGGTAGGGCTAAGACCAGGTAATTACAGGTAGATACTGGACATAGAGGTAGGGCTAAGACCAGGTACTTACAGGTAGATACTGGACATAGAGGTAGGGCTAAGACCAGGTAATTACAGGTAGATACTGGACATAGAGGTAGGGCTAAGACCAGGTACTTACAGGTAGATACTGGACTCATTCCCTCTGATGTCAGGTGACTGGAGCTTCTGGACCAAAATCACTATGATCCCAACAAACAGGACAAAGTTGATCTAGAGAAGCACAAAGCAAGGAGAAGGACGATTATAGTAATTATATTACTGTTATCATCATTACTTTTCAAGTTTTAACACAAGAAAACACCAAAAGTCAATCTACCAAAATGCTATGAATCTAAAAACAGCCATACCAAGTTGTAATAATGTAGGGAGGAAATATAATAGATTCTTGTCACGACTTCCTCCGAAGTCGGTCCCTCTCCTTGCTCGGGCGGCTTTCGACGGTCGACGTCACCGATTTTCTAGCCATTGCCGATCCATTGCCGATCCACTGATCCACTGTTCCATTGTTTTTGTCTTGTTTTACACACCTGGTTTCAATCCCACAATTACTTGTTCATTATTTAACCCTCTGTTCCCCCATGTTTGTTTGTGAGTGATTGTTTGTATGTAATACGGTCCTGTGTTTGTGGGCTCGCTCTTTAAGAGTTGTATTGTTTGTGAATAATTTGAGTAAATACGTTTATTGCTCAATTCTGCTGTCCTGCGCCTGACTCCTCTTCACCAGCTTCACACAGGACTTATTACAATTCTCTATTTTCTTTTCTTTAACCTTTATTTAACTAGGCAAGTCAGTTAAGAACAAATTCTTATTTACAATGATGCCCTACCAAAAGGCAAAAGGCCTCCTGTGGGGACGGGGGCCGAGATTCAAAATAAAAATAGAGACCTAAGACAACAACACAGCATGGCAGCAACACATGACAACAACAAGGTAATAGTGTGGTAATTGAGAAATGGGACCCTATTCCCTATATAGAGTACTACTTTTCAAATCAAATGTTATTTGTCACATGCGCCAGGTAAAACAAGTGTAGACCTTACCGTGCAATGTTTACTTACAAGCCCTTAACCAACAGGTGTAGACCTTACCGTGCAATGTTTACTTACAAGCCCTTAACCAACAGGTGTAGACCTTACAGTGAAATGCTGACTGACCAGCCCTTAACCAACAGGTGTAGACATTACCGTGAAATGCTGACTGACCAGCCCTTAACCAACAGGTGTAGACCTTACCGTGAAATGCTGACTGACCAGCCCTTAACCAACAGGTGTAGACATTACCGTGGAATGCTGAATACAACAGGTGTAGACCTCACAGTGAAATGCTGAATACAACAGGTGTAGACCTCACAGTGAAATGCTGAATACAACAGGTGTAGACCTTACAGTGAAATGCTGAATACAACAGGTGTAGACCTTACAGTGAAATGCTGAATACAACAGGTGTAGACCTTACAGTGAAATGCTGAATACAACAGGTGTAGACCTTACAGTGAAATGCTTACTTACAAGCCCTTAACCAACAATGCAGTTTTACGAAAAACTCAATAAATGTACTAAATTAACTAAAGTAAAAAAGTAAAACAGCAACAATAAAATAACAATTACAAGGCTATATTCAGGGGGTACCGGTGCCGAGTCCGTGTGCGAGGGTACAGGTTAGTCGAGGTAATTGAGGTAATATGTACATGTAGGTAGGAGTAAATTGGCTGTAAATAGTCCGGGTAGCCGTTTGATGAGCTGTTCAGCAGTCTTATGGCTTGGGGGTAGAAGCTGTTAAGATGCCGTTTGGACCTAGACTTGGCGTTCCTGGTGACTGAGGTGGTGTACTCCTCGATGCCATGGGATGAATCCTGGAACATACTCCAGTCTGTGCTAGCAATACAGTCCTGTAGCTTAGCATCTGATTCACCTGACCACTTCCGTATTGAGCGAGTCACTGGTACTTCCTGGTTTAGTTTTTGCTTGTAAGCAGGAATCAGGAGAATGGAATTATCGTCAGATTAGCCAAATGGAGGGGGAGTAACGGTGGTCTACATTTCTGTGGTTGAAATGACGTAAACCGAATTAAAGTCCCCGGCCACTAGGAGCACCGCTTCTGGATGAGCAGTTTCTTGTTTGCCTATGGCCTTATACTGCTCGTTGAGTGCGGTCTTAGTGCCAGCATCGGTTTGTAGTGGGTTACTCACTCGCCAATAAATTCTCACAAGGCACCCGGACCAGCGTCCCGTATCGACTTGTTAAAGAAAAAGACTTTGTCCAGTTTGAGGTGAGAGTAATTGCTGTCTGATATCCAGGAGCTCTTTTCGGTCATAAGATACGGTAGCAGAAACATTATGTACAAAATACGTTACCAACAACATGAAAAAACACACAAAATAGCACAATTGGTTAGGAGCCCTTAAAACGGCAGCCATCTCCTCCGGCACCATTGGGGAACACCAATGTTGTATTCGGCGCATAAAATTTGATTTGATTTGATGAGTCAAAATAGTTAATGCAAAAAGGGTCAATGCAGATAACCAACAGCAACCCGGACTAACTATTTAGCAGTCTGATGGGTTGGGGATAGAAGCTGTTTGGGGCCCTGGTGCTTACGGACTTGGTACATTGGTACCGCCTGCCGTGCGGTAGCAGAGAGAACAGTCTATGACTTGGGTGGCTGGAGTCTTTGACCATTTTTAGGGCCTTCCTACTGATATCGCCTGGTATAGAGGTCCTAGATGGCAGGAAGCTTGGCCCCAAAAAGTTTTGGGACACTGTAAAGTCCATGGAGAACAAGAGCACCTCCTCCCAGCTGCCCACTGCACTGAGGCTAGGTAACACGGTCACCACTGATAAATCCATGATAATTGAAAATTTCGCTGCATCTACTTGTCCAAGCCTCCCCAGCTTCTCCTTCACCAAAATCCAGATAGCAGATGTTCTAAAAGAGCTGCAAAACTTGGACCTGTAAAAATCAGCTGGGCTAGACAATCTGGACCCTCTCTTTCTGAAATTATCCGCCGCCATTGTTGCAACCCCTATTACCAGTCTGCTCAACCTCTCTCAACTCCTATTACCAGTCTGCTCAACCTCTCTCAACTCCTATTACCAGTCTGTTCAACCTCTCTCAACCCCTATTACCAGTCTGCTCAACCTCTCTCAACCCCTATTACCAGTCTGCTCAACCTCTCTTTCGTGTCGTCCGAGATCCCTAAAGATTGGAAAGCTGCCGTGGTCATCCCCCTCTTCAAAGGGGGAGACACTCTAGACCCAAACTGTTATAGACCTATATCCATCCTGCCCTGCCTTTCTAAAGTCTTCGAAACTGATCACTGACCATTTCGAATCCCACCGTACCTTCTCCGCTGTGCAATCCGGTTTCGGAGCTGGTCACAGGTGCACCTCAGCCACGCTCAAGGTACTAAACGATATCATAACTGCCATTGATATAAGACAGTACTGTGCAGCCGTCTTCATCGACCTGGCCAAGGCTTTCGACTCTGTCAATCACCGTATTCTTATCGGCAGACTCAACAGCCTTGGTTTCTCTAATGATTGCCTCGCCTGGTTCACCAACTACTTTGCCGACAGAGTTCAGTGTGTCAAATCGGAGGGCCTGTTGTCCGGACCTCTGGCAGTCTCTATGGGGGTACCACAGGGTTCAATTCTCGGGCCGACTCTTATCTTTGACTGTTCAAATAAACCTACCATTAAAATTATAGACTGATCATTTCTTTGTCAGTGGGCAAACGTACAAAATCAGCAGGGGATCAAATACTTTTTTCCCTCACTGTATCAACGATGTTGCTCTCGCTGCGGGTGATTCCCTGATCCACCTCTATGCAAACGACACCATTCTGTATACCTCTGGCCCTTCTTTGGACACTGTTAACTTCTTAGGGGAGCGGCTGCATAGGTGACGGTTTTGGAGAGTCTGGCGTGCCCAAAGTAAAATGCCTGCCAATCAGGCCCAGAAAATAGTTAGTAATTAGTATTAGTACTATTGGATAGGAAACACTCTGAAGTTTCTAAAAGTGTTAACATAATGTCCGTGAGTATAACAGAACTGATATAGCGAAAACCTGAGGAAAATCCAACCCGGAAATGCAGTTTTTGGTGACCTTTGCTCTGTTTGACTTGACTTCAAGGCAATCCAGCTCCTGGATTGCAGTACCTATGGCTTCCACTAGATGTCAACAGTCTATATACAAAGACTGAGAGTGAATGGAGTAAGAGGAACGGATAGGAACAGGAAATGGTCAGGGGACCTGAAATGTCAACAAGTTTTCTCGGGCGCGAGACTGAATGCGCGTCCCACTGTATTTTCCTTTCATAATGTATAGGTGACCATCCGAGGGAAATATTATCGCTAATATTCATAAAAGGATAGCTAAGGATGCATTATAACTGGTATTTGATTTGCTTAGGAAAAGTTTATAGGTATATTAGAACGCGTTCTCTTCACGTTTCAATGGGCGATTCAACGTTGGATTTTCTGAACATAACGCGCCAACCAAACAGAGATTTATGGATATAATAAATGACTTTTTCTAACAAAAGAACCATTGGATGTCTTCGTTGGACACTTGGGAAGCCCTCAGCAGAAGTTCTTCAAAAGGTAAGAGATTTGTTTTCGCTGTGAAATGGGTTTTGTGTGAACCGCGATGGTTTATGAATTTATGCTAATTTTGAATATGGCGCCTTACATTTCACCGGGTATTTCACCGCCCCACTGCTCCCTAAGTAGTTAACTAACCTCCAAATGAGCTTCAATGTCATACAGCACTCCAACCTCCTTTGGCCGCCTTTCCTTCCAGTTCTCTGCTGCCAGTGACTGGAACGAATTGCAAAAATCACTGAAGCTGGAGACTTATATCTCCCTCACCAACTTTAAGCATCAGCTATCAGAGCAGCTTACCGATCACTGCAGCTGTACATAGCCCATCTGGAAATAACCCACCCAATCTACCTACCTCATCCCCATAGAGTTTTTATTTTTATTTTCTGCTTTTTTGCACACCAGTACTTCTACTTGCATATCATCATCTGCACATCCATCACTCCAGTGTTAATCTGCTAACTTGTAATTACTTCGCTACTATGGCCTATTTATTGCCTTACCACCTCACGCCATTTGCACATACTGTATATAGACTTTCTTTTTTTTCTATTGTGTTATTGAATGTACGCTTGTTTATTCCATGTGTAACTCTGTGTTGTTGTATGTGTCGCACTGCTTTGCTTTATCTTGGCCAGGTCGCAGTTGTAAATGAGAACTTGTTCTCAACTGGCCCACCTGGTTAAATAAAGGTTAAATATATTTTTTTTAAATGTACTGGGCCAAACTCAAACCCTCCTCCCTATAGGCTCTCATCGTCATTGGTTATCAGGTCTACCACCGTTATATAATATCTCTCTAAGGTCTAAGAGGAAAAATTTAATTTCACCTTGTGTATTCTACTATTACTACTTTCAAGAGGAAGTTGAAAGCCTGACTGAGTTCCTTAAACTCAGTGCCCCCCCTGCTGACCCTTTGACCCACAGTTTGAGAACCACTGATCTAGGGAATTTGGGTCAGCCGTGATGAAGCCTGTTCCACCCACCATGATGGAGACGACCGTAGGTCCCTTGATCACCCACCAGAGGGCAGTGGTGTCGTTGGTATCCCAGCAACTACAGGGTACAGGACAAGAGAAAAACACAGCAGGGGGTGAGAGTGATATTGTCCCAAAAGGCAACCTATGCCCTTTATAGTGTGTATGACCAGGGCCCATAGGAAATAGGGCGCAGTTTGGGACACAGATTTAATGATGCATATTATAAGGATCTTAACTATGACATCACATCAGCGATAATAAATAAATATATTAGGCTGTGGTTTGATATAGCCTTCACCTGGTACAGACTAAAGGAATTACATTAAAAGGCCTTCACCTGGTACAGGCTATAGGAATTACATTAAAAGGCCTTCACCTGGTACAGGCTATAGGAATTACATTAAAAGGCCTTCACCTGGTACAGGCTATAGGAATTACATTAAAAGGCCTTCACCTGGTACAGGCTATAGGAATTACATTAAAAGGCCTTCACCTGGTACAGACTAAAGGAATTGCATTAAAAGGCCTTCACCTGGTACAGGCTATAGGAATTACATTAAAAGGCCTTCACCTGGTACAGGCTATAGGAATTACATTAAAAGGCTTGGGAGCAGCATATGTCATGTGCAGACTTCCTTTATTCAAAAGCACAAGGTCACAAGTTTCTTATGGAGGTATAAACAGACAGTGAATGTGCAGTTTTTATGTCTGTTGTAAATATTGAGTCATGTAAAGATGTAACCGTGGTTTGGACGTACCTTGTGTCGTCAAAGTGAAGCCTCAGAGCAGCCCAGACAGTCAAACAAATGGTGGGAGTACCTAAACACACAGGCAGACAGAGAGAACAGATCAGGAATCTGATCTGAAACCTGAAGACAGAGAGAACAGATCAGGATTCTGATCTGAAACCTGAAGACAGAGAGAACAGATCAGGATTCTGATCTGAAACCTGAAGACAGAGAGAACAGATCAGGAATCTGATCTGAAACCTGAACACATTGATAAGACTTACAAGAACAAAGGGTTCAACCAGTAGATAAGAGCTGTGACACTGGGCTCAAACAGCAGATAAGAGCTGTGACACTAGGCTCGAACAGCAGATAAGAGCTTTAACATTGGGTTCAACCAGCAGATAAGAGCCATGACATTAAGCTCAACCAGCAGATAAGAGCCATGACATTAAGCTCAACCAGCAGATAAGAGCCATGACATTAAGCTCAACCAGTAGATAAGAGCCATGACATTAAGCTCAACCAGCAGATAAGGGCTGTAATATTGGGTTCAACCAGCAGATAAGGGCTGTGACATTGGGTTCAACCAGCAGATAAGGGTCCTGACATTAAGCTCAACCAGCAGATAAGGGCTGTGACATTGGGTTCAACCAGCAGATAAGGGCCGTGACATTGGGTTCAACCAGCAGATAAGGGCTGTGACATTGGGTTCAACCAGCAGATAAGGGCTGTGACATTGGGTTCAACCAGCAGATGAGGGCTGTGACATTTGGCTCATCCAGCAGATAAGGGCCGTGACATTGGGGTTCAACCAGCAGATAAGAGCCGTGATATTGGGTTCAACCAGCAGATAAGGGCTGTGACATTGGGTTCAACCAGCAGATAAGGGCTGTAACATTGGGTTCAACCAGCAAATAAGAGCCATGACATTGGGTTCAACCAGTAGATAAGAGCCATGACATTGGGTTCATCCAGCAGATAAGGGCTGTAACATCGGGTTACCAGTAGATAAGAGCCATGACATTGGGTTCAACCAGCTGATAAGGGCTGTGCCATTGGGTTCAACCAGCAGATAAGAGCTGTGACATTGGGTTCAACCAGCAGATAAGAGCCATGACATTAAGCTCAACCAGTAGATAAGAACCATGACATTAAGCTCAACCAGCAGATAAGGGCTGTAATATTGGGTTCAACCAGCAGATAAGGGCTGTGACATTGGGTTCAACCAGCAGATAAGGGTCCTGACATTAAGCTCAACCAGCAGATAAGGGCTGTGACATTGGGTTCAACCAGCAGATAAGGGCCGTGACATTGGGGTTCAACCAGCAGATAAGAGCCGTGACATTGGGTTCAACCAGCAGATAAGGGCTGTGACATTGGGTTCAACCAGCAGATAAGGGCTGTGACATTGGGTTCAACCAGCAGATGAGGGCTGTGACATTTGGCTCATCCAGCAGATAAGGGCCGTGACATTGGGGTTCAACCAGCAGATAAGAGCCGTGATATTGGGTTCAACCAGCAGATAAGGGCTGTGACATTGGGTTCAACCAGCAGATAAGGGCTGTGACATTGGGTTCAACCAGCTGATAAGGGCTGTGACATTGGGTTCAACCAGCAGATAAGATCCATGACATTGGGTTCAACCAGTAGATAAGAGCCATGACATTGGGTTCATCCAGCAGAAAAGGGCTGTAACATTGGGTTCAACCAGCAGATAAGGGCTGTAACATTGGGTTCAACCAGCAGATAAGAGCTGTGACATTGGGTTCAACCAGCAGATAAGAGCCATGACATTGGGTTCAACCAGTAGATAAGAGCCATGACATTGGGTTCATCCAGCAGATAAGGGCTGTAACATTGGGTTACCAGTAGATAAGAGCCATGACATTGGGTTCAACCAGCTGATAAGGGCTGTGCCATTGGGTTCAACCAGCAGATAAGGGCTGTAACATTGGGTTCAACCAGCAGATAAGAGCTGTGACATTGGGTTCAACCAGCAGATAAGAGCCATGACATTGGGTTCAACCAGTAGATAAGCGCCATGACATTGGGTTCATCCAGCAGATAAGGGCTGTAACATTGGGTTCAACCAGCAGATAAGAGCCATGACATTGGGCTCAACCAGCAGATAAGGGCCATGACATTGGGCTCAACCAGCAGATAAGAGCCATGACATTGGGTTCAACCAGCAGATAAGGGCTGTAACATTGGGTTCAACCAGCAGATAAGAGCCATGACATTGGGCTCAACCAGCAGATAAGGGCTGTAACATTGGGTTCAACCAGCAGATAAGAGCCATGACATTGGGCTCAACCAGCAGATAAGGGCTGTAACATTGGGTTCAACCAGCAGATAAGAGCCATGACATTGAGTTCAACCAGCAGATAAGAGCCATGACATTGAGTTCAACCAGCAGATAAGGGCTGTAACATTGTAAATATTACATTTTAGTCATTTAGCAGACGCTGTTATCCAGAGCGACTTACAGGAGCAATTAGGGTTAAGTGCCTTGCTCATGAGCACAAAACAGCGCCCTCTCGGTTGCTGGCCCAACACTCTGAACCTCTAGGCTGCCTGCCACCTAGTAAAAATGGACCAGGAACAAAGACAACCAGGAACCAAAAGCTGTAACAACGAATCTTCTGAGAAACGTAGCTGTGGGCTAGCAGATATCCAACCCAGTTGGAAGCAATTTATTCTACTCACCCCATCCTACCACGGTGTACCAGTAGAAGTAGTGTCTCTCTGGGAAGAAGGTTTGGACCAGCAAGGTGAAGAGGTACAGGCCTTCGATGAAAAGCCAGAAGAAGTTGGACATCACACAGTAGTGGAAAAACACCATCACTGTTTTACACACCACCTAGAGGACACATACAGTATAACACCATCACTACTTTACACTCCACCTAGTGGACACATACAGTATAACACCATCACTACTTTACACTCCACCTAGTGGACACATACAGTATAACACCATCACTACTTTACACTCCACCTAGTGGACACATACAGTATAACACCATCACTACTTTACACTCCACCTAGTGGACACATACAGTATAACACCATCACTACTTTACACTCCACCTAGTGGACACATACAGTATAACACCATCACTACTTTACACTCCACCTAGAGGACACATACAGTATAACACCATCACTACTTTACACTCCACCTAGAGGACACATACAGTATAACACCATCACTACTTTACACTCCACCTAGAGGACACATACAGTATAACACCATCACTACTTTACACTCCACCTAGAGGACACATCACACATTTACTGTTTACCGTTTACCGTTTACTGTATAATGAACCGTCATCACATGTAACTCACGGGGTGTGTCTGTGTGTGTAACTCACGGTGTGTCTGTGTGTTGGTGTGTGTCTGTGTGTTGGTGTGTGTCTGTGTGTTGGTGTGTGTCTGTGTGTCGGCGTGTGTCTGTGTGTTGATGTGTGTCTGTGTGTCGGTGTGTGTCTGTGTGTTGGTGTGTGTCTGTGTGTTGGTGTGTGTCTGTGTGTTGGTGTGTGTCTGTGTGTTGGTGTGTGTCTGTGTGTTGGTGTGTGTCTGTGTGTCGGTGTGTGTCTGTGTGTTGGTGTGTGTCTGTGTGTTGGTGTGTGTCTGTGTGTTGATGTGTGTCTGTGTGTTGATGTGTGTCTGTGTGTTGGTGTGTGTCTGTGTGTTGGTGTGTGTCTGTGTGTGTCTGTGTGTTGGTGTGTGTCTGTGTGTTGGTGTGTGTCTGTGTGTGTCTGTGTGTCGGTGTGTGTCTGTGTGTTGGTGTGTGTCTGTGTGTTGGTGTGTGTCTGTGTGTGTCGGTGTGTTGGTGTGTGTCTGTGTGTCGGTGTGTGTCTGTGTGGTCGGTGTGTGTCGGTGTGTGTCTGTGTGTCGGTGTGTGTCTGTGTGTCGGTGTGTGTCTGTGTGTGTCGGTGTGTTGGTGTGTGTCTGTGTGTCGGTGTGTGTCTGTGTGTCGGTGTGTGTCTGTGTGTCAGTGTGTCTGTGTGTGTGTGTGTCTGTGTGTGTGTGTCTGTGTGTTGGTGTGTGTCTGTGTGTTGGTGTGTGTCTGTGTGTCGGTGTGTGTCTGTGTGTCGGTGTGTGTCTGTGTGTTGGTGTGTGTCTGTGTGTTGGTGTGTGTCTGTGTGTGTCGGTGTGTTGGTGTGTGTCTGTGTGTCGGTGTGTGTCTGTGTGTCGGTGTGTGTCTGTGTGTCGGTGTGTGTCTGTGTGTGGTCAGTGTGTTGGTGTGTGTCTGTGTGTCGGTGTGTGTCTGTGTGTCAGTGTGTGTCTGTGTGTCGGTGTGTGTCTGTGTGTCTGTGTGGTCAGTGTGGTCTGTGTGTGTGTGGTCTGTGTGGTGTGTGTCTGTGTGTTAGTGTGTCTGTGTGTTGGTGTGTCTGTGTGTCAGGTGTCTGTGTGTCAGGTGTCTGTGTGTCAGGTGTCTGTGTGTCAGGTGTGTCTGTGTGTCAGTGTGTGTCTGTGTGTGTGTGTCTGTGTGTCAGTGTGTTGGTGTGTCTGTGTGGTCGTGTGTCTGTGTGTCAGTGTGTGTCTGTGTGTCGGTGTGTGTCTGTGTGTCAGTGTGTCTGTGTGTCAGTGTGTCTGTGTGTTGGTGTGTGTCTGTGTGTTGGTGTGTGTCTGTGTGTCAGTGTGTGTCTGTGTGTCGGTGTGTGTCTGTGTGTTGGTGTGTCTGTGTGTTGGTGTGTCTGTGTGTGTCGTGTGTTGGTGTGTGTCAGTGTGTTGGTGTGTGTCTGTGTGTCGGTGTGTGTCTGTGTGTCGGTGTGTGTCTGTGTGTCGGTGTGTGTCTGTGTGTGTCGGTGTGTTGGTGTGTGTCTGTGTGTCGGTGTGTGTCTGTGTGTCGGTGTGTGTCTGTGTGTCGGTGTGTGTCTGTGTGTCGGTGTGTGTCTGTGTGTCGGTGTGTGTCTGTGTGTTGGTGTGTGTCTGTGTGTTGGTGTGTGTCTGTGTGTAACTCACGGTGTGTCTGAAGCAGTGGTTTTCATCCTCCTGTGTATAGAGAACCCCGTCCTTGATGAAGACAGAGATTGCTCTCAGCATGAAGGAAAGGAACAGGTTCATATGGATATAGTTCCTGGTACAGTGGAGCTTCCTGAGAGAGAGGAGGGAGGAGAGAGAGAGACAGAACCAGGGGTTAAATTGGGCTGGGTCCGGCCGGGACCGAGATCCGGCACCTATGATCCAAATGAGAGCCAGGCTGAGCTGAGATCTAGTACCTTTCATTATTTGAATTATCTAATTTTCCACAGCCAACAACACCAGTAAGCAACAGCAAAATCAGACAACCCCATAGTAGAGTATTTTACCTATTCAGTTGTTCAGCCTGTCACATTCAAATGGCTAGTGGAGCACAGGCTATTCCTACACATTCATATGTCCAGTCATGTAGGCCATTCCTACACATTCATATGTCCAGTCATGTAGGCCATTCCTACACATTCATATGTCCAGCCATGTAGGCTATTCCTACACATTCATATGTCCAGTCATGTAGGCCATTCCTACACATTCATATGTCCAGTCATGTAGGCTATTCCTACACATTCATATGTCCAGCCATGTAGGCTATTCCTACAACATTCATATGTCCAGTCATGTAGGCCATTCCTACACATTCATATGTCCAGTCATGTAGGCTATTCCTACAACATTCATATGTCCAGTCATGTAGGCCATTCCTACACATTCATATGTCCAGTCATGTAGGCTATTCCTACACATTCATATGTCCAGTCATGTAGGCTATTCCTACACATTCATATGTCCAGTCATGTAGGCCATTCCTACACATTCATATGTCCAGTCATGTAGGCTATTCCTACAACATTCATATGTCCAGTCATGTAGGCTATTCCTACACATTCATATGTCCAGTCATGTAGGCCATTCCTACACATTCATATGTCCAGTCATGTAGGCTATTCCTACAACATTCATATGTCCAGTCATGTAGGCCATTCCTACACATTCATATGTCCAGTCATGTAGGCCATTCCTACACATTCATATGTCCAGTCATGTAGGCTATTCCTACACATTCATATGTCCAGTCATGTAGGCCATTCCTACACATTCATATTGTAGCGGTATTTATTAGAGAGGGGTAAAGAAAGATTTTGTTCGGGCGCCAGGCCGGTATTAACCATGCCGAAAGGAAAGAGCAGAATAGAGAGAGTACCGCTACCAGACCCACCCACATCAGCAGAAGAGACTGCCTAGAGAGTAGCCTGTTGGCCAGATAGCCAGTGGAGAGAAAAGATAAGACACACCATATAAACCCCTTCACCTGCACAGGAGTAACTCCTACCAATGATAACTCATACAATAATAATGGCAGAGCAATTGAATGACAACGCCATAGAAACGGTTTACAAGAAAGAACCAGCATCAACATTAGAGAATTTGCAATAATCTGTATTATCGCCCAGTGGGGCAGTGCAGAGGGTATGAATGTGGGGATGTTCAGTAGACAAATCAAAGGCCTTAAAATGTCCAAAATCTTCTCTCGGCCACATGTCACTAGTATCACACCCTCAATACAATTCAATACAATTCAATACAATGCACAACTTGCAAGCAACCTCCCCTTCCTTTTTAACTAAAATGTCAATACAGAGACTTCTGGCCGGGCCATAATAGGGCCAGCGCTAATGAACATAAACGGAAGTGCCTTTGAAAAATAGAAAGTCTGCTGCAGGGGTAAAGCACTGAGCGATAGAGGGAAAGAAAGAGAGAGAGAATCTTAGCTGTTGACTTTAGGCTGGTTGCCCTGCCTGCTGACTTCAGTACTGTTTCGGCTCGTTTGATGGTGTGTTGGCTGATATGTCCAAGCTTCAACAATGTTGCTCTAATCCATGCGATCCATCACAGGTGCGGTCCCAAACGATAACAACCACCGAGCAGTCACCCGATTATTGAGTTAAACACGTTATAAACTAAACACGTTGAAAACAAACATGGACTTCTACAGCATTGCACACACAATCAAACTGTCGCGCCAACCAAGAGCTTCCTCTCCAGAGAGCTGAAAAGATGTCTTTATCTCTCCTCCTTCCTTACTGCTGATGCGCCTTAAAGTGGCAGCGCACGGTGAAGGCCCGCAGGATTTCGCCACACTCCTCCCCCCATGAAAACAAAGCCTGTAGAAACAGAGAGGATGCAGGCTTTGGCAGGTTCATGTTCTGCTACACAAAACCAGGGAAGTCCTCATCATCAGAATCCTCCAAGAAGAGATCCTGCAGGTGTTGCTTTTGCCTGCTATCCAGCTCTTTCTGCCGTAGGGTAGCAGGGCTTTGTGGTCAACAACATGCACCGGCCCTGACATCCTCCCCAGTGTCCTCCAAACAGACCAAGTAGTTCACCGCCCCAACTGTTGCACTACACGTAGGGACCTTTCCATCTCGAAGCTAGCTTGGCAGTGAACTTCTTAGATGCCTTTGACAGATGATGTGAACGCATCCCAGACACGAGACTTGGGTGAGAAACACACGCCTCGCTTCTATTTTTGTCATAATTTCTGAGCTGTCGTTGTTTGGCTTTGATTGTGCTGGTCTCCACTCTGGCTAGCAAGGTGTGGTGGTGTTGGACAGCATCAAATGCTGGGCAGTCAGGTGAAACATTGAACTTTGTAAGACTCTGTCCATCGGACCTTTAGTGGTCTGCCCAGATGGAGTTCGCCGCGGAGTGACTCCCAGAAGTCTCCTGCACCGCAGAGTTCAGTGCAAAGCGTAAATTCAGGAAGATGCTGATCCCCACCTGTGTGCTGATCCCCACTTAATGAAGCAATCATCCCCTTTAGGGTTCAAGCCTTTACCCTCTCGGTCAGGTTGGTCTGAGGATGGTAGGCTGTGGTCAGCTTGGCAACTACACCCCAGTAGGTACAGAGCTCTTTGTAAATTCCTGATATGAACTGCGGACCTCGGTCAGAGAGGATTTGGTCTGGAATCCCAAATCTGGTAAAGACCTCCTTCGCAGAATTAGAGCAATGGCTGATGCAGTGGCTTTATGGAGGGGAAACAACTCCACCCAGTGTGTAGTAGTCCACTACCACCAAGAGAAACTCATTCCTAGTCCCCTGGCTGGGAGGAAAAGGTCCCATGAGGTCAATTTCAACATTTCATTTGGATGGTTCACCACCGCCTGTTGCATTTTCCCAGCAGGTCTGCCAATGTCTGGTTTGTATTTCTGGCAGATTTCACACTGCTGTACAAACTTCCGAGTATCATCAAGCCACATGCCTGGCCAGTAAACCACCTCTTGTAATCTTCGATAAGTTTTAAAACTCCAAGATGGCCACCATGGGGTTGGCATGATAAGCTTGGATTATCTGGTCCTTCAATGTAGAGGGAATGAAGACGCTGTAATGGGTGCGTGTATTCCATCTCCTCTTGGAGTTTTTCGACACACTTTATCCTGAATTATGCTGAACTTATCATTGAAGCGACTCTTCGAGTCTTCTTTCAGACAGACTCTTGTGGATCGCCATGATGGCAGCATCCTTCTCTGCTGTGCTCTCCATACACTCATCATCCAGAGGAAAGGAATCATCCAGACACTTAGCGGTAGTGTAAGTGCTGCACAAGGAGGACAAACATTGGCCGCCTCTGTTATCCGAGAAAGGGCATCTGGTACAACGCTTAGTTTTCCTTTACGATACTCAAGGATGAAATCAAACTTCTGCAGTCTAATAGACCAGTTTAATAAGACGACTGTTGGTCTTGCCTGATGCCAGAACCCACTGCAAGGCAGCGTGGTCTGGTGACAACAGTGAAGACCTTCGCCCCAAGTAGTAGCTCCATTTCTCCAAAGCCCAGACCACAGCTAGGCACTCCCTTCTGTTGTTGAGTAACCCTCTCGCTGAATTAAGGGTGCGATTTGCATAGGCAAGAACTTCTTCTGTTCCAAGTCCTGTGTGTTGAGCCAAGACTGCGCCAAGTCCTGTTTGACTTGCATCTGTGTACACAATGAAATGAGCATTCAGTTAGGGATGTCCAAGCACTGGAGGAGTAATGAGACTGTTTTTGAGGGATCTCAAATGCATTTTGGCATGCAGGGGTCCATTGGAATTTCACGCCTTCTTCTTAAGGTTGTTAAGGGGTTCAAGACCTTGAAAAGTCAGGCACAAATCTGTGGTACCATCCAGCCATACCCAGAAAGCGCTGAACAGCCTTGAGGGATGTGGAATTGGGAAGTCCTGCACTGCTGCAACTTTAAGGGATCTGCATGGATACCTTCAGCATTAACCACATGACCAAGGAACTTGAGTTCTGGCAAACAGAAATTACACTTCTTCAAGTTCAAGGTCAAACCTGCAGCCTTTAGTCTGTCTAATGGATATGTCTTGCAGATGATCCGTGACAGAGGAGGAGTAGATTATGATGTCATCCAGATACACCAGACAATTTCTACCCCTCAGATCCCCAGGACAGTCTCCATCAACCTTGGAAGGTTGCTGGAGCATTCTTCAAACCAAAAGGCATGACCTTGAAGGAGTACAAACCAGCAGGGGTGACAAAGGCAGTCTTGTCCTGACTAGCGGGATCCATTGCAACCTGCCAATAGCCACTGTTCAGATCCAGATTACTAAAGATGGATGCTCCTGCCAGCGATTCCAGTATGTCATTTATGTTTGGTAGAGGGTAGGCATCGCTTCGTTATGGCATTCGGCTTCCTGTAGTCCACACAGAATCGAGTATCCTCCATCTTTCTTTGGAATCAGGACAACCGAGAAGCCCATCCGGGAAAAGAAGGTTCCACAATTCCATTCTCCAACATGCTTTTGAGCTGTTCATTGAGAATTTCCAGTTTGGCGGGGACAGATTTGTAGGGACGCTGCTTAATGGGAACTTCATGCCGGGTATAGATTTTGTGTTTGAAGACTGTGGTACGCCAGGTGTAAGAGTACAGACTCGCTGTTCATCTCCAACATCTGGGAGAGCTGCCCTCTCATCATCCGGCAGACATGCCTGTTCCACTGCTTGTTTGATGTAGAATTCAGCATCAGGTTTGCTTTTGCTCTCGGATAGAAGTGGGGCACGCGTAATCAGGGTGATAGTTGGGTTCTCAAACTTCACTGGTGGAACGTTGCTTTGGCCTTTTTGTCTCTTGGTATTTTCTCTGTCTTTGTCTCCGACTTGACCTAGTCCAGACTCTGCATAAGGTAGCAGGCTCCAGCCTGAAATCAGTGCATTTCAAGTTGAAATGGATGAGGCTGGGAATAGTCCGAGTGCAGTCGATAGGATGGTTCAGACATCGAGATGGTCAGTCCACTGAAGAACAGGAAGTCCAGGCCAAGGACTACAGCAAATGCAAGGCTCAGATCTGCAAGAATAGCCACAGGAAGGTTAATAGTCTCATCATGCAGTTTTATTGTTATACCAATCCAGCCCAAGGGGTGGTAGGTTCTCCATTGGCTGGCCAGTACAATGGTCCCCTCCTCCCATGTTTGCAGCTCCTCATGAGGTAATGCCATGTTTCGCCAAAGGGCCTCTTTCATCAGGGTGTAAGTTGCTCCTGTGTGTCGATTATGGCCTTCCCTCCAGTTCCTAACAGTCAGTGGAAACCAATAGTTGTTATGCGGAATAGGAGTAAGACCGCTAATGGTGCTGTCTAAAGGCTTCATGGTGGGCATTAAGGCTGACCCAATTGTATGTAAGCCACCACGCCTTTCTAGACTGTCGGTCTTCTGTCCCTTCTGACCTTTCCCTGAATCCTGACGCTGGCCATAGAGGGGGCAAGAATTTGGAGGATGTTGACTTACACCTCCAGCACATCACTGAACTTTTTGTCTTGGATCTTGGGCACAAATAGCTGACACTGTTTAGCCCCACTAGAGTTATGGGTATACTGGGATGATGGAACAGGGTTTTTATTTTGGAGGTGATGCTTCCAGTCCTTCTCAAACTGAGTCCTAAGACGCACCAGATCATCCACATTCTGCAATAATGCCCCGGTTGACTAGCAAGGCGTGTGGAACCATGTTCTTAAGAATGAGTTTGACCATCTCCTGCTCAGTAATGTCAGCCTTCCATCTCCTACATAGAACACGATAGGAGAAGGCAAAGTCCCGTATTGGCTCTACGCCACCCTGACTCTGTTACTTAACACGCTCCGCCAGTTCATCCCCCATAGTCCTCTGAGAGGAAGGCTGAGAGGAATATTTTTTGAAACTCCACCCAGGTTGGACACATGTTCACGGGCTATCTCCCACCAGTCTCTTGCTGTACCATGGAGAACACTGCGTAAGGGTGGCAAGAACCTCTACAGTCAGTAAGGGTCAATAGAAAGAAAATCATTACATTTAGATAAGAAAACAGTGATCAACATCATCTTCTGGGCTGCCAAAAGTGGGGAAAAGTAGTTTGATAGGGAGGGAGCGCTTAGAGGAGGCATGACAGTGGAAAGGGGTCTTGGGGAAACAGGAGTTCTGTTGTTTAACAGCATCTTCAGAGGTGTTTTGTAGTGCTACCTGTCTTAGCTTGTGCCTTAATGGCAGAGTCAGTGGCAGAGGTAAATCCTGAGGGAGGTGCAGAAGATTTGTCCAGAAGGGAAAAGCACTGCATTACCTCCTGGTGCAGCTCCTCCAGTTGAAGGTCTGTGGCCTTCTGTGCTTTTCCATCTCATTAACGGTGTCCTTGTGGAGTCTGTTCTATCAAAAATCGTAGTTCCTCTGTGAGAGAGTTCTTCATGTCCTCCATAACCTCTTTCAGATAAGAACACTCCTTCACAACAGAGGCTGACTCTCTGTCTCTGTTTTTGTCTTCCTCCTCAAGAAGGATTATGACTTGATGATGGTTAGTTTCCATTTGTGTTTGGAACTTGTGAGTTTTCCTTGAATATCCTGCTTCAGAGAATCTTGTAAATATTTCTGTCTCTGAACAAATTGTTGTTGGTTTTCCTCCATTTGACCGGAAGGTAATCCAACCTCCGCTGCACATCTGTCTGATGAGCCTCCACACTTTCACTGAGTTTGGCGAATGGCATTCTCCTGCATTGTCAAACTATGATTGGTGTGTGTCCATTGCTGTTCCATTTGTCCAGTGATTCCAGAGACACCTCTCCCAGTCTCTCTGGACAGGGGTAACAGGAAGAGGTTGAGGGGAGGGTAATGGTGGAGATGCTATAGGCGCAGCCGGAAGCCTGGGAATGAAGGCCAGTGCTATCCAACTCCATTAGAACATCGAGTCCTTCCACAATGAAAGAATCCCGAACATGATTACCATTAGTGTGTCCACATTGACACAGTATGGGGTTCCAAATAAAAGACATGATTCAACTTTGTGTGGATGGTGTCATGGGTGTTTCTCTTCAGGTCCCTGTTTGGGTGCCAATTCTGTAGCGGTATTTATTAGAGAGGGGTAAAGAAAGATTTTGTTCGGGCGCCAGGCCGGTATTAACCATGCCGAAAGGAAAGAGCAGAATAGAGAGAGTACCGCTACCAGACTCCACCCACATCAGCAGAAGAGACTGCCAGAGAGTAGCCTGTTGGCCAGATAGCCAGTGGAGAGAAAAGATAAGACACACCATATAAACCTCTTCACCTGCACAGGAGTAACCCTACCAATGATAACTCATACAATAATAATGGCAGAGCAATTGAATGACAACGTCATAGAAACGGTTTACAAGAAAGAACCAGGCATCAACATTAGAGAATTTGCAATAATCTGTATTACTGCCCAGTGGGGCAGTGCAGAGGGTATGAATGTGGGGATGTTCAGTAGACAAACCAAAGGCCTTAAAATGTCCAAAATCTTCTCGGCCACATGTCACTAGTATCACACCCTCAATACAATTCAATACAATTCAATACAATGCACAACTTGCAAGCAACCTCCTTCCTTTTTAACTAAAAATGTCAATACAGAGACTTCTTGGCCGGGCCATAATAGGCCAGCGCCAATGAACATAAACGGAAGTGCCTTTGAAAATAGAAAGTCTGCTGCAGGGTAAAGCACTGGAGCGATAGAGGGAAGAAAAAGAGAGAGAGAATCTTAGCTGTTGACTTTAGGCTGGTTGCCTCGTCTGTTGACTTCAGTACTGTCGGCTCGTCTGATGGTGTGTTGGCTGATATGTCCAAGCTTCGCAACAATGTTGCTCCTAATCCATGCGATCCATCACAGGTGCGGTCCCAAACGATAACAAACCACCGAGCAGTCACCTGATTATTGAGTTAAACACGTTATAAACTAAACACGTTGAAAACAAACATGGACTTCTACAGCATTGCACACACAATCAAACTGTCGCGCCAACCAAGAGCTTCCTCCCAGAGAGCTGAAAAAGATGTCTTTATCTCTCCTCCTTCCTTACTGCTGATGCGCTCTTAAAGTGGCAGCGCACGGTGAAGGCTCCGTGCAGGATTTCGCCACAATATGTCCAGTCATGTAGGCCATTCCTACACATTCATATGTCCAGTCATGTAGGCCATTCCTACAACATTCATATGTCCAGTCATGTAGGCCATTCCTACACATTCATATGTCCAGTCATGTAGGCTATTCCTACAACATTCATATGCAGTTGTGGTAAAACACATATCTGAAAGCAGTTTTGATGTTAAAAGAGCAGGATCACTAAGTTTTCTAGTGTTACTAGGCTACAATTATTTCTCAAATCCAAGAAATTAGTCAAATTCTCTATTTTAAAACCAGATTTTTTAAATCAGTGGCATGGTTTATGCGTGTTAGTGGGCGCCAATGCCGTTAAATGCATATGGGCAGGGCCGGCCCTAGCCTTTTGGGGCCCTAAGTGAGAATTGGTTAGGGGGTCCCACCTCACGGGCATAACATTTTAGTGGTCTTGACAGCAGAGAGTTCTATGGTTAATTTCCTGCAGTTCTACACATTTTGCCATGGGGTGGAGAAAACATTGTGACATTTTACAGCAAATTCACTGCAATTCTACTCATGTTGCCATGACGTATGCCATGTTAATATGATATCTGAGTGAGAATGATTAACAAAATCAATTGGTCCCTGGGCCCCTGCCCTGCATGCCTGGTCGGTTTTCAGCCATGACTGCTACAAGTTTAGATAGTTGACTAGACTAATTTACTAATCTAAAAATTGTTAGCTGACATGGCTAATTGAGTGACTGTCAGTGACGGACATAACAAGGGAAAAACTGCTGATGCACAACTACATTTAGAAATGACACCTGGTGTATTCTACCTGTCAACAGTATGTTGAGACCCCGACTGTGTTCCTAAAATATATGGACACTGAGTGTACAAAACATTAAGAACACCTTCCTAATATTGAGTTGCACCCCCCGTTGCCCTCAGACAGAACAGCCTCAATTCATCGGGGCATCGACTCCACAGGGTGTCGAAAGCATTCCACAGGGATGCTGGCCAATGTTGACTCCAAGGCTTCCCACCGTTGTGTCCAGTTGGCTGGATGTCCTCTGGGTTGTGGGCCATGTTGACTCCAATGCTTCCCACCGTTGTGTCCAGTTGGCTGGATGTCCTCTGGGTTGTGGGCCATGTTGACTCCAATGCTTCCCACCGTTGTGTCCAGTTGGCTGGATGTCCTCTGGTTGTGGGCCATGTTGACTCCAAGGCTTCCCACCGTTGTGTCCAGTTGGCTGGATGTCCTCTGGGTTGTGGGCCATGTTGACTCCAAGGCTTCCCACCGTTGTGTCCAGTTGGCTGGATGTCCTCTGGGTTGTGGGCCATGTTGACTCCAATGCTTCCCACCGTTGTGTCCAGTTGGCTGGATGTCCTCTGGGTTGTGGGCCATGTTGACTCAAGGCTTCCCACCGTTGTGTCCAGTTGGCTGGATGTCCTCTGGGTTGTGGGCCATGTTGACTCCAATGCTTCCCACCGTTGTGTCCAGTTGGCTGGATGTCCTCTGGGTTGTGGGCCATGTTGACTCCAAGGCTTCCCACCGTTGTGTCCAGTTGGCTGGATGTCCTTTGGGTGGTGGAACATTCTTCATACAAAATATACACATTTCACCTCACGTGACCATTGCGGACATGACGTATGGTGGGCGCAAAAAACATTTGTATATCTCTAATAATTAAATAAGACTGAGATGGGTGCGTGGAATGGTTCCAGAACATAATATACTGTTGAAGTCGGAAGTTTACATCCACTTAGGTTGGAGTCATTAAAACTCGTTTTTCAACCACTCCACAAATTTCTTGTTAACAAACTATAGTTTTGGCAAGTCGGTTAGGACATCTACTTTGTGCATGACACAAGTAATTTTTCCAACAACTATTTACAGACAGATTATTTCAGTTTACATAAACTAAGTTGTCTGTACCTTTAAACAGCTTGGGAAATTCCAGAAAATTAAGTCATGGCTTTGGAAGCTTCTGATAGGCTAATTGACATCAATTGAGTCAATTGGAGGTGTACCTGCAGATGTATTTCAAGGCCTACCTCAGTGCCTCTTTGCTTGATATCATAGGAAAATCAAAATCAGCTAAGACCTCAGAAAAAAATTGTTGACGTCCACAAGTCTGGTTCATCCTTGGGAGCAATTTCCAAACGCCTGAAGGTACCACATTCATCTGTACAAGCAATAGTACGCAAGTATAAACACCATGGGACCATCATATCGCTCAGGCAGGAGACGCGTTCTATCTCCTATAGATGAATGTACTTTGATGCAAAAAGTGCAAATCAATCCCAGAACAACAACAAAGGACCTTGGGAAGATGCTGGAGGAAACAGGTAAAAAAGTCAAGGCCTAATATCATGAGAGGGACAGCTGGCTATTTTACATGGCTAGGCCTAATATCATGAGGGACAGCTGGCTACTTTACATGGCTAGGCCTAATATCATGAGGGACAGCTGGTTACTTTACATGGCTAGGCCTAATATCATGAGGGACAGCTGGATGCTTTATATGGCTAGGCCTAATATCATGAGAGGGACAGCTGGTTACTTTACATGGCTAGGCCTAATATCATGAGGGACAGCTGGTTACTTTACATGGCTAGGCCTAATATCATGAGGGACAGCTGGCTACTTTACATGGCTAGGCCTAATATCATGAGGGACAGCTGGTTACTTTACATGGCTAGGCCTAATATCATGAGGGACAGCTGGATGCTTTATATGGCTAGGCCTAATATCATGAGAGGGACAGCTGGTTGCTTTACATGGCAGGCCTAATATCATGAGAGGGACAGCTGGTTACTTTACATGGCAAGGCCTAATATCATGAGAGGGACAGCTGGTTACTTTACATGGCTAGGCCTAATATCATGAGACGGACAGCTGGTTACTTTACATGGCAGGCCTAATATCTTGAGAGGGACAGCTGGTTACTTTACATGGCTGGCCTAATATCATGAGAGGGACAGCTGGATGCTTTACATGGCTAGGCCTAATATCATGAGAGGGACAGCTGGATGCTTTACATGGCTAGGCCTGATATCATGAGAGGGACAGCTGGTTGCTTTACATGGCTAGGTCTAATATCATGAGAGGGACAGCTGGTTACTTTAAATGGCTAGGCCTAATATCATGAGGGGGACAGCTGGATGCATTACATGGCTAGGCATGATATCATGAGAGGGACAGCTGGTTGCTTTACATGGCTAGGCCTAAATATCATGAGAGGGACAGCTGGATGCTTTACATGGCTAGGCCTAAATATCATGAGAGGGACAGCTGGATGCTTTACATAGCTGGGCACGATATCACGAGAGGGACAGCTGGTTGCTCAGTCACTTTTGCTAGCTGCAATGTTACATCTTTAAATCACCCAGTGAAACATAAAAGGGTTCTTTCTCATTTAAATCATCCTAAAGTAGATATCATCTTTCTTCAGGAGCAACATCTCCGCAGGGACAGCTGGATGCTTTACATGGCTAGGCCTGATATCATGAGAGGGACAGCTGGATGCTTTACATGGCTAGGCCTGATATCATGAGAGGGACAGCTGGATGCTTTACATGGCTAGGCCTGATATCATGAGAGGGACAGCTGGTTGCTTTACATGGCTAGGTCTAATATCATGAGAGGGACAGCTGGTTACTTTAAATGGCTAGGCCTAATATCATGAGGGGGACAGCTGGATGCATTACATGGCTAGGCATGATATCATGAGAGGGACAGCTGGTTGCTTTACATGGCTAGGTCTAATATCATGAGAGGGACAGCTGGTTACTTTACATGGCAAGGCCTAATATCATGAGAGGGACAGCTGGATGCATTACATGGCTAGGTCTAATATCATGAGAGGGACAGCTGGTTACTTTACATGGCAAGGCCTAATATCATGAGGGGGAAATCTGGTTAATTTACATAGTATGCCTAATATCATGAGGGGGAAATCTGGTTAATTTACATAGTTGGCCTAATATCATGAGAGGGACAGCTGGTTGCTTTACATGGCTAGGTCTAATATCACGAGAGGGACAGCTGGATGCTTTACATGGCTAGGCCTAATATCATGAGGAACAGCTGGTTACTTTACATGGCTAGGCCTAATATCATGAGAGGGACAGCTGGCTACTTTACATGGCTAGGCCTGATATCATGAGAGGGACAGCTGGCTACTTTACATGGCAAGGCCTAATATCATGAGGGGGAAATCTGGTTAATTGACATAGTTGGCCTAATATCATGAGAGGGACAGCTGGTTGCTTTACATGGCTAGGTCTAATGTCATGAGAGGGACAGCTGGATGCTTTACATGGCTAGGCCTAATATCATGAGGTACAGCTGGTTACTTTACATAGCTAAGCCTAATATCATGAGAGGGACAGCTGGCTACTTTACATGGCTAGGCCTAATATCATGAGGGACAGCTGGCTACTTTACATGGCTAGTCCTAATATCATGAGAGGGACAGCTGGTTGCTTTACATGGCTAGGTCTAATATCATGAGAGGGACAGCTGGTTACTTTACATGGCAAGGCCTAATATCATGAGAGGGACAGCTGGATGCATTACATGGCTAGGTATAATATCATGAGAGGGACAGCTGGTTACTTTACATGGCAAGGCCTAATATCATGAGCGGGAAATCTGGTTAATTTACATAGTTGGCCTAATATCATGAGGGGGAAATCTGGTTAATTTACATAGTTGGCCTAATATCATGAGAGGGACAGCTGGTTGCTTTACATGGCTAGGTCTAATATCACGAGAGGGACAGCTGGATGCTTTATATGGCTAGGCCTAATATCATGAGGAACAGCTGGTTACTTTACATGGCTAGGCCTAATATCATGAGAGGGACAGCTGGCTACTTTACATGGCTGGGCACGATATCACGAGAGGGACAGCTGGTTGCTCAGTCACTTTTGCTAGCTGCAATGTTACATCTTTAAATCACCCAGTGAAACATAAAAGGGTTCTTTCTCATTTAAATCATCCTAAAGTAGATATCATCTTTCTTCAGGAGCAACATCTCCGCAGGGACAGCTGGATGCTTTACATGGCTAGGCCTGATATCATGAGAGGGACAGCTGGATGCTTTACATGGCTAGGCCTGATATCATGAGAGGGACAGCTGGATGCTTTACATGGCTAGGCCTGATATCATGAGAGGGACAGCTGGTTGCTTTACATGGCTAGGTCTAATATCATGAGAGGGACAGCTGGTTACTTTAAATGGCTAGGCCTAATATCATGAGGGGGACAGCTGGATGCATTACATGGCTAGGCATGATATCATGAGAGGGACAGCTGGTTGCTTTACATGGCTAGGTCTAATATCATGAGAGGGACAGCTGGTTACTTTACATGGCAAGGCCTAATATCATGAGAGGGACAGCTGGATGCATTACATGGCTAGGTCTAATATCATGAGAGGGACAGCTGGTTACTTTACATGGCAAGGCCTAATATCATGAGAGGGACAGCTGGTTGCTTTACATGGCTAGGTCTAATATCATGAGGGGGAAATCTGGTTAATTTACATAGTTGGCCTAATATCATGAGAGGGACAGCTGGTTGCTTTACATGGCTAGGCCTAATATCATGAGGAACAGCTGGTTACTTTACATGGCTAGGCCTAATATCATGAGAGGGACAGCTGGCTACTTTACATGGCTAGGCCTGATATCATGAGAGGGACAGCTGGCTACTTTACATGGCAAGGCCTAATATCATGAGGGGGAAATCTGGTTAATTGACATAGTTGGCCTAATATCATGAGAGGGACAGCTGGTTACTTTACATGGCAAGGCCTAATATCATGAGAGGGACAGCTGGATGCATTACATGGCTAGGTCTAATATCATGAGAGGGACAGCTGGTTACTTTACATGGCAAGGCCTAATATCATGAGAGGGACAGCTGGATGCATTACATGGCTAGGTCTAATATCATGAGAGGGACAGCTGGATGCTTTACATGGCTAGGCCTAATATCATGAGGTACAGCTGGTTACTTTACATAGCTAAGCCTAATATCATGAGAGGGACAGCTGGCTACTTTACATGGCTAGGCCTAATATCATGAGGGACAGCTGGCTACTTTACATGGCTAGTCCTAATATCATGAGAGGGACAGCTGGTTGCTTTACATGGCTAGGTCTAATATCATGAGAGGGACAGCTGGTTACTTTACATGGCAAGGCCTAATATCATGAGAGGGACAGCTGGATGCATTACATGGCTAGGTCTAATATCATGAGAGGGACAGCTGGTTACTTTACATGGCAAGGCCTAATATCATGAGCGGGAAATCTGGTTAATTTACATAGTTGGCCTAATATCATGAGGGGGAAATCTGGTTAATTTACATAGTTGGCCTAATATCATGAGAGGGACAGCTGGTTGCTTTACATGGCTAGGTCTAATATCACGAGAGGGACAGCTGGATGCTTTACATGGCTAGGCCT
Source organism: Brachymystax lenok tsinlingensis (assembly GCA_030435695.1). Taxonomy (NCBI): domain Eukaryota; kingdom Metazoa; phylum Chordata; class Actinopteri; order Salmoniformes; family Salmonidae; genus Brachymystax; species Brachymystax lenok. Next base: position 41,199,933 of record CM059801.1, read on the forward strand.
AATATCATGAGGAACAGCTGGTTACTTTACATGGCTAGGCCTAATATCATGAGAGGGACAGCTGGCTACTTTACATGGCTAGGCCTGATATCATGAGAGGGACAGCTGGCTACTTTACATGGCAAGGCCTAATATCATGAGGGGGAAATCTGGTTAATTGACATAGTTGGCCTAATATCATGAGAGGGACAGCTGGTTGCTTTACATGGCTAGGTCTAATGTCATGAGAGGGACAGCTGGATGCTTTACATGGCTAGGCCTAATATCATGAGGTACAGCTGGTTACTTTACATAGCTAGGCCTAATATCATGAGAGGGACAGCTGGCTACTTTACATGGCTAGGCCTAATATCATGAGAGGGACAGCTGGTTACTTTACATGGCTAGGCCTAATATCATGAGAGGGACAGCGGGATGCTTTACATTGCTAGGCATGATATCATGAGAGCGACAGCTGGTTGCTTTACATGGCTAGGTCTAATATCATGAGAGGGACAGCTGGATGCTTTACATGGCTAGGCCTAATATCATGAGAGGGACAGCTGGCTGCTTTACATGGCTAGGCCTAATATCATGAGGTACAGCTGGTTACTTTACATAGCTAGGCCTAATATCATGAGAGGGACAGCTGGCTACTTTACATGGCTAGGCCTAATATCATGAGAGGGACAGCTGGTTACTTTACATGGCTAGGCCTAATATCATGAGAGGGACAGCGGGATGCTTTACATTGCTAGGCATGATATCATGAGAGCGACAGCTGGTTGCTTTACATGGCTAGGTCTAATATCATGAGAGGGACAGCTGGATGCTTTACATGGCTAGGCCTAATATCATGAGAGGGACAGCTGGCTGCTTTACATGGCTAGGCCTAATATCATGAGAGGGACAGCTGATTACTTTACATGGCTAGGCCTAATATCATGAGAGGGACAGCTGGTTACTTTAAATGGCTAGGCACGATATCATGAGAGGGACAGCTGGTTACTTTAAATGGCTAGGCACAATATCATGAGAGGGACAGCTGGTTACTTTACATGGCAAGGCCTAATATCATAAGGTGGACAGCTGGATGCTTTACATGGCTAGGCCTAATATCATAAGGGGGACAGCTGGATACTTTACATGGCTAGGCATGATATCATGAGAGGGACAGCTGGTTACTTTACATGGCAAGGCCTAATATCATGAGAGGGACAGCTGGTTGCTTTACATGGCTAGGCATGATATCATGAGAGGGACAGCTGGTTTCTTTACATGGCTAGGCCTAATATCATGAGAGGGACAGCTGGTTGCTTTACATGGCTAGGCATGATATCATGAGAGGGACAGCTGGTTTCTTTACATGTCCTGGATCGAAGTCCTTTACTCCTCCCCTATGCCTGCAGTGCGCACAAATAATAACCTTTCATCCTTTTACCAACTTCAACATGGGACAAGACAGGGTTGTCCTCTATCCCCTCAGCTGTTTGCTTTCGCAATTGAGCCTTTAGCCATAACAATCTTTGAATAACACCACTATCAAAGGCATTAGAAGAGGGGTATTAGAGTATAAAGTCTCACTCTATGTGGATGACATGCAATTATATATGTCTGATCCTTTAACTGGTCTCCCAGAGATCCAGGTTCTACTAAAGACAGTTTGTAAATATCTGGGTATAAGGTTAATCTACAAAAACGTGTATTGATGTCTATTAATCCTTCTGACAGGCAAACTTCTTTTAGTCATGTGCCCTTCAGAGTCACTACACAGAAACTGTATTTGGGAATTTAAACCACACACACACACATTCAACTTTTTCTTTGGGCGGAACGAATGTATTACCTACGTTTTTATACTTATATACTTATTATTACTTTTTGTTTTATAATATCTTTGTATATTGTTTTACTATTTGATTATATTAGTCATTGCATATCATGGCACTTTAAGTCTGGTTTTGTGGTGGTGGTGGGAGGTGGGGGTTGATTTGGTAGGGGGGTTGATTTGGTAGGGGGTTGATTTTTAAGTGGGGGGTTGATTTGATAAGGGGGTTGATTTGGTAGGGGGTTGATTTGGTAGGTGGGGGTTGATTTGGTAGGGGGTTGATTTGGTAGGGGGTTGATTTGGTAGGTGGGGGTTGATTTGGTAGGTGGGGGGGGTTGATTTGGTAGGGTTGATTTGGTAGGGGGTTGATTTGGTAGGGGGTTGATTTGGTAGGTGGGGTTGATTTGGTAGGGGGTTGATTTGGTAGGGGGTTGATTTGGTAGGGGGTGGGGTTGATTTGGTAGGGGGTTGATTTGGTAGGGGAGGGTTGATTTGGTAGGGGAGGGGTTGATTTGGTAGGGGGGTTGATTTGGCAGGGGAGGGTTGATTTGGTAGGTGGGGGTTGATTTGGTAGGGGGAGGTTGATTTGGTAGGGGGAGGGGTTGATTTGGTAGGGGAGGGTTGATTTGGTAGGGGGAGGGTTGATTTGGTAGGGAGGGGTTGATTTGGTAGGGGAGGGGTTGATTTGGTAGGGGAGGGTTGATTTGGTAGGGGGAGGGTTGATTTGGTAGGGGGAGGGTTGATTTGGTAGGGGGAGGTTGATTTGGTAGGGAGGTTGATTTGGTAGGGGGAGGGTTGATTTGGTAGGGGGGTTGATTTGGTAGGGGAGGGTTGATTTGGTAGGGGAGGGTTGATTTGGTAGGGGAGGGTTGATTTGGTAGGGGAGGGGTTGATTTGGTAGGGAGGGGGTTGATTTGGTAGGGGAGGGTTGATTTGGTAGGGGAGGGTTGATTTGGTAGGGAGGGTTGATTTGGTAGGGGAGGTTGATTTGGTAGGGGGAGGGTTGATTTGGTAGGGGAGGGGTTGATTTGGTAGGGGGAGGTTGATTTGGTAGGGTTGAGGTTAGTTGGAGGGGTTGATTTGGTAGGGGGAGGGTTGATTTGGTAGGGGGTTGATTTGGTAGGGGGGTTGATTTGGTAGGGGGTTGATTTGGTAGGAGGGTTGATTTGGTAGGGGAGGGGTTGATTTGGTAGGTGGGGGTTGATTTGGTAGGGGAGGGTTGATTTGGTAGAGGGGGTTGATTTGGTAGGGGGTTGATTTGGTAGGGGGTTGATTTGGTAGGGGGTTGATTTGGTAGGGTTGATTTGGTAGGGGAGGGTTGATTTGGTAGGGGGAGGGGTTGATTTGGTAGGGGAGGGTTGATTTGGTATGGGGAGGGGTTGATTTGGTAGGGGAGGGGTTGATTTGGTAGGGGTTGATTTGGTAGGGGGAGGTTGATTTGGTAGGGGGTTGATTTGGTAGGGGGTTGATTTGGTAGGGTGTGGTTGATTTGGTAGGGGGTTGATTTGGTAGGGGTTGATTTGGTAAGGGGGTTGATTTGGTAGGGGGTTGATTTGGTAGGGGGTTGATTTGGTAGGGGGTTGATTTGGTAGGGGGTTGATTTGGTAGGGGGTTGATTTGGTAGGGGTCTGTGTGTTCTGTCTTATCTGTATAATCAAACTTTTGAAGAAAAAAAAGAGTACAGTCATGGAGGCGGTGAGAGAGACCAGATCTAACCTGAACCTGCAGAGTACAGTCATGGAGGCGGTGAGAGAGACCAGATCTAACCTGAACCTGCAGAGTACAGTCATGGAGGTGGTGAGAGAGACCAGATCTAACCTGAACCTGCAGAGTACAGTCATGGAGGCGGTGAGAGAGACCAGATCTAACCTGAACCTGCAGAGTACAGTCATGGAGGTGGTGAGAGAGACCAGATCTAACCTGAACCTGCAGAGTACAGTCATGGAGGTGGTGAGAGAGACCAGATCTAACCTGAACCTGCAGAGTACAGTCATGGAGGCGGTGAGAGAGACCAGATCTAACCTGAACCTGCAGAGTACAGTCATGGAGGCGGTGAGAGAGACCAGATCTAACCTGAACCTGCAGAGTACAGTCATGGAGGTGGTGAGAGAGACCAGATCTAACCTGAACCTGCAGAGTACAGTCATGGAGGCGGTGAGAGAGACCAGATCTAACCTGAACCTGCAGAGTACAGTCATGGAGGCGGTGAGAGAGACCAGATCTAACCTGAACCTGCAGAGTACAGTCATGGAGGTGGTGAGAGAGACCAGATCTAACCTGAACCTGCAGAGTACAGTCATGGAGGCGGTGAGAGAGACCAGATCTAACCTGAACCTGCAGAGTACAGTCATGGAGGTGGTGAGAGAGACCAGATCTAACCTGAACCTGCAGAGTACAGTCATGGAGGCGGTGAGAGAGACCAGATCTAACCTGAACCTGCAGAGTACAGTCATGGAGGTGGTGAGAGAGACCAGATCTAACCTGAACCTGCAGAGTACAGTCATGGAGGTGGTGAGAGAGACCAGATCTAACCTGAACCTGCAGAGTACAGTCATGGAGGCGGTGAGAGAGACCAGATCTAACCTGAACCTGCAGAGTACAGTCATGGAGGCGGTGAGAGAGACCAGATCTAACCTGAACCTGCAGAGTACAGTCATGGAGGTGGTGAGAGAGACCAGATCTAACCTGAACCTGCAGAGTACAGTCATGGAGGCGGTGAGAGAGACCAGATCTAACCTGAACCTGCAGAGTACAGTCATGGAGGCGGTGAGAGAGACCAGATCTAACCTGAACCTGCAGAGTACAGTCATGGAGGTGGTGAGAGAGACCAGATCTAACCTGAACCTGCAGAGTACAGTCATGGAGGCGGTGAGAGAGACCAGATCTAACCTGAACCTGCAGAGTACAGTCATGGAGGTGGTGAGAGAGACCAGATCTAACCTGAACCTGCAGAGTACAGTCATGGAGGTGGTGAGAGAGACCAGATCTAACCTGAACCTGCAGAGTACAGTCATGGAGGCGGTGAGAGAGACCAGATCTAACCTGAACCTGCAGAGTACAGTCATGGAGGTGGTGAGAGAGACCAGATCTAACCTGAACCTGCAGAGTACAGTCATGGAGGCGGTGAGAGAGACCAGATCTAACCTGAACCTGCAGAGTACAGTCATGGAGGTGGTGAGAGAGACCAGATCTAACCTGAACCTGCAGAGTACAGTCATGGAGGCGGTGAGAGAGACCAGATCTAACCTGAACCTGCAGAGT